>CM042326.1:2400000-2550000 GCA_023566125.1 Zingel zingel | reverse complement strand
AAAATAAGTATTTGAACACCCTGCTATTTTGCAAGTTCTCCCACTTGGAAATCATGGAGGGGTCTGAAATTGTCGTCGTAGGTGCATGTCCACTGTGAGAGACATAATCTAAAAACAAAAATCCAGAAATCACAATGTATGATTTTTTAACTATTTATTTGTATGATACAGCTGCAAATAAGTATTTCAACACCTGTCTATCAGCTAGAATTCTGACCCTCAAAGACATGTTAGTCTGCCTTTAAAATGTCCACCTCCACTCCATTTATTATCCTAAATTAGATGCACCTGTTTGAGGTCGGTAGCTGCATAAAGACACCTGTCCACCCCATACAATCAGTAAGAATCCAACTACTAACATGGCCAAGACCAAAGAGCTGTCCAAAGACACTAGAGATAAAATTGTACACCTCCACAAGGCTGGAAAGGGCTACGGGGAAATTGTCAAGCAGCTTGGTGAAAAAAGGTCCACTGTTGGAGCAATCATTAGAAAATGGAAGAAGCTAAACATGACTGTCAATCGCCCTCAGACTGGGGCTCCATGCAAGATCTCACCTCGTGGGGTCTCAATGATCCTAAGAAAGGTGAGAAATCAGCCCAGGACTACACGGGAGGAGCTGGTCAATGACCTGAAAAGAGCTGGGACCACCGTTTCCAAGGTTACTGTTGGTAATACACTAAGACGTCATGGTTTGAAATCATGCATGGCACGGAAGATTCCCCTGCTTAAACCAGCACATGTCAGGGCCCGTCTTAAGTTTGCCAATGACCATTTGGATGATCCAGAGGAGTCATGGGAGAAAGTCATGTGGTCAGATGAGACCAAAATAGAACTTTTTGGTCATAATTCCACTAACCGTGTTTGGAGGAAGAAGAATGATGAGTACCATCCCAAGAACACCATCCCTACTGTGAAGCATGGGGGTGGTAGCATCATGCTTTGGGGGTGTTTTTCTGCACATGGGACAGGGCGACTGCACTGTATTAAGGAGAGGATGACCGGGGCCATGTATTGCGAGATTTTGGGGAACAACCTCCTTCCCTCAGTTAGAGCATTGAAGATGAGTCGAGGCTGGGTCTTCCAACATGACAATGACCCGAAGCACACAGCCAGGATAACCAAGGAGTCACTCTGTAAGAAGCATATCAAGGTTTTGGCGTGGCCTAGCCAGTCTCCAGACCTAAACCCAATAGAGAATCTTTGGAGGGAGCTCAAACTCCGTGTTTCTCAGCAACAGCCCAGAAACCTGACTGATCTAGAGAAGATCTGTGTGGAGGAGTGGGCCAAACTCCCTCCTGCAGTGTGTGCAAACCTGGTGAAAAACTACAGGAAATGTTTGACCTCTGTAATTGCAAACAAAGGCTACTGTACCAAATATTAACATTGATTTTCTCAGGTGTTCAAATACTTATTTGCAGCTGTATCATACAAATAAATAGTTAAAAAATCATACATTGTGATTTCTGGATTTTTGTTTTTAGATTATGTCTCTCACAGTGGACATGCACCTACGATGACAATTTCAGACCCCTCCATAATTTCCAGGTGGGAGAACCTGCAAAATAGCAGGGTGTTCAAATACTTATTTCCCTCACTGTATAGCAATTGTATGTCGCTTTGGATAAAAGTGTCAGCTAAATGACATGTAGTAGTAATAATAATAATAATAATAATAATAATAATAATAATAATAATAATAATAAACTAATGGTGCGTTTAATTGCACTTTGTTTTTTAGAAACTCAAACTGTTGTTGTAAAGTACTCTTCTACCATCTAGTGGCTCTTATTGCAGCAGTCGACAATTTTATTGAAAAATCAAAAAGTAAAATTGTGGATTTGGAGAATCGTGAGACCCCTAGTATTTATACCATCAGTACACACCTGTGTATGGGTGTATGTGCTTCCTTGCTGCTTTGCTCTTTTCTTTCCTGACTATATCTTTCTCTTGACATTCTTGCCTGGCCTCTGCTACCTCCTCATTTGCCCGCATCCTGTCCTCTCTCCAGGAGCATGGCATCCCAACGGATATGGGCTATGCAGTGGCTCCGCACCACTCTGGGGTGTACCCAGTTCACAGCCAGCTCTATGAGGCCTGGAAGTCTGTGTGGGCCATCAAGGTGACCAGCACTGAGGAATACCCTCATCTGAGGCCGGCTCGGTACCGCCGTGGCTTCATCCACAATGGCATCCAGGTCAGTCCACAGTCTGCTCCCTCTAAACCTCCTTCTCCACACTGACGCACTTTTTGTTCAAAAACTAAAGTAGATGTGAAAGTGATAATGAAACATAGCATCTCTCACAGCTGAGCTGTCCTATTTCTGTGCGGCCTTGTAAAGACAGTTTAGCAGGAAATAGTTCTCTGTAAAAACTGCACAGTGACATTATTTCTAAAAAAAAATCACTTTGAGCCATTCACTTGTACATTTTGGATGCTTTGAGCGCCACAATTCCATTTACCTCCATTCTGTTAGTCTCAGCAGAAAGCAAAGGCACTTCACTTTAATCATCACACAGACAAAGTCATTGGAATTTGTTTTCAGGACAGCATGGTAACAAGGCTGAGTTTACAGGGTTAGCAGTATGTCACATAGCCGTCAGTGTCACATATGGTATAATAAATAAGGATTCATGGACAGAGAAGTTGGACAGAGAAACCTGCACACTCAGGAGCATGGCGCATAGATGCAGGGGTACAGTTTCAGGACACATCATTGAGTGCTGGTTCCTGTTTATATATTCTGAACGCTGTGCAGTTCCAGTGTATTATGAAGTGCAATACCCAAAGCAAACAAAGGATTAAAATGGATCAGGCTTTAACTATTGCTAAAACATTCAGTATTCTACTGGCTACTTACTCAGCTAAAAATGTCCACAAAGAAAACACACACACACACACACACACACACACACACACACACACACACACACACACACACACCTAATGATCTCCCTGTGTGTTTTAGGTGTTGCCCAGGCAGACCTGCGGTCTGTTCACCCATACCATCTTCTATAATGAATACCCAGGAGGCTCAAAGGAGCTGGACAAGAGCATCAGAGGAGGAGAACTCTTCCTCACTGTCCTCCTAAACCCTGTACGAAAACTACTCCCCCCCCCCCCCCCCCCCCCCCCCCCATGCACCCACCACAGCTGTACAGTACACTTTATACTTGGACTCAAGTTGCAAAAATGAGGACTTGTGACTCGACTTGGACATGTCTGCTCTGAGACTCGACTTACTTTAGAGTGGAAAGCCTGAAGACTTGACTTGAAGGCAAAACAATTGCCAAACACAATATTTTGCATATTTATTTCTTTTTTGGGCTCTGCCAAAATGCCATGTATAGTTATTAACATAAGAGGATGTGTCTCCTTAACCTTATACACACTTTCAATTGCAGCTGCTGCAATTGAAAGTGTACACATCCTTATTTATTTTTTTGTTAGTTCCTGGTTTTAGTTATTTAAAGAGCTCCTTTTTTCAGTTTTGTAAACTTAAAAAAAGAAACTATTTATTGTGAACGTACAATAGGATGTTATTTAACCCTTGTGTTGTCTTCGTTTAAACCTTGAAAACACTTTTCTTTTTCCCTGACATTTGTGAAGACTTTTTTTCACAATTTTTGTTTCTGCTTTTTCCAAAGTTTTAAATTTTTAAATTTTTCTTCTACACATTTTCAGCGCTTATTTCTACGTCCAATATTTTCTGATGTAAAACAAAAATTTAAAACGGGCCAATGTGACCCAAAGTCAACACAAGGGTTAAATACAATCTCCGCATTTAACCCGTCCTAAGAATGCTAGGAGCAGTGGACAGCCACATAGCAGCATCCAGGGAGCAACTTGGGGTTGGGGGCAGCCTACTGCGTCAGGAATTTTGAATTCTATTTACTGATTGTCAACCGCACTCAGTGTTATTGGCTTTGAATCTTGCAGTGTTGCTAGGTGGTATCAAAAGTTCATCCTATTAACTGTTTCCATTGCATGAGAACCTTATGGGATGGGAGTGCTTGTTCCAGGTATTAGTCAACCCCTTCTGGTGTGACCAGGGACACTTGAGTTATGGCTTATGAAATACTTTAGATTTTGATTTTAACAAGCATGAAAATATAAATGAATGGTCTAAAAAGAAATGAGTTGGCAGTTGACCATGGTATAAGCGGGATAATGGCCTTTTGAGGTTGTGCTTTTTAAAGATCCTTTTTTTGGGGGCATTTTAGGCCTTTATTTCCACAGGACAGCTGAAGACATGAAAGGGGCGAGAGAGGGGGGGGGGATGATATGCAGCAAAGGGCCACAGGGCGGAGTTGAACCCGCGGCGTCGAGGACTAAACCTCTACATATGTGCGCCTGCTCTACCAACTGAGCTAACCCAGCCACGAGGTTGTGCTTTTTGACTGGCAAAATTCCATCTCAAAGACTTGAAACTGGACTTAAGACTTGACTTTTAAAAAACTGTTCTTTCCATACACACACACACACACCAAGTTGTTTTGATTGTTTGTTTGTTTTTAATTGTAATTTATAATATGATATAATTTTGTTGTGTTCTGCATGTTTTAAATGTGTGACCTTAATTGTGATCATTATTCTGCTTTGAAACGCTAACAGATCATTTCTCACTTGTGGCCAACATGTTTGTATGTGGACTCTCTGTCGAGGTCCTAGTTGGTCATTTTCTAGTCTAGACTCCTTCTGGTTTGAGCTCGATGACATGTTGCTCTGACAACAGCTCAGGTAAATATTCAACTGACTTGTGAAGTACATTGTGCCCTCTCAATTCAGATCAGTATCTTCATGACACACCTGTCTAACTATGGCAACGACCGGCTGGGTCTGTACACCTTTGAGTCTTTGGTGAAGTTTGTCCAGTGTTGGACCAACCTCAGACTGCAGACGTTGCCCCCCGTCCAGCTCGCTGAGAAATACTTCCAGATCTTCCCTGAGGAGAGAGACCCTCTCTGGCAGGTCAGAATATTGCGTTTGTTTTGGAACGCTTACATTTGACTGTTTTGAAATGTACTGTATTTTCAGAGGATTAGCTGTAATGTTGTCCTTGTCTAAATCCCCTTCAACAGTTTTGTTCTTCCTTTAAATCATAGTAAATCATTAATTGGTGGACATTTGACTGTTTGTTTGAGTAGCAGAATAAATACATATAGTGAGTCGTAAACAATACTAAATGTAGCAGGAACACTGGAATGAAAGCATAGTGTTGAACATTTAATCTTAATGTGAAATATCTTTCAGAACCCTTGTCATGACAAGCGACACAAAGATATCTGGTCTAAAGAAAAGACCTGTGACCGACTCCCCAAGTTCCTCGTCATTGGACCACAGAAAACCGGTACCACACTCTCTCTATCCCCGTTTTCATCTTTTATATTTGTCTATATACAGTATATCTAACTTGTTTATTATAAATGTATTGTCGTTACTCAAGGCACTACAGCGCTTCATTCATTCCTGAGCCTCCACCCAGCAGTCACCAGCTCATTCCCCAGCCCCACCACCTTCGAGGAGATCCAGTTCTTCAGTGGAGCAAGCTATGACAATGGGATTGACTGGTAAAGACAGGGATATCATTACCATACACTGACTTCAGAAAGTTGAATTCATTTTTCTTTGTGGTGCATCTTTCTTTCGATTTCTTATTTTCTAAGGTTCAATTTGGCGCGACTGGTGCTTGCATCGGCTTAAAGGATAAAGTCTATCTTAATATAATACTCAGGTGACATTCACACACTGAAAGGGTAACAGTGGGTAATCATTCCTCCTACCCATCCTGGCAGTGAAGTAACATAGCTACACTAAAAGAGGTGGGACAAAATCCACAATCCAAAGTTAAAGTCCTTCTAGTACAAAATTCCCTCTGTGTTTCCTTGCTGACCCACAGTGGAGGGATATCTCCTGGTAGACGCATGCAGGCTTGTCGCTGGTTAACTACGTGCGACTGCCACTAAAGACCAAATGAAATAAACAACCTCAAACATTAAGCCAAAGCTTCAAGGCAACAGTGTTAAAGTCCTGGATTGACCAGTCAATCGTCATTGGAAACTGTTAAAACACCTGGCAGATGATTGAATGAAGCATATGTCTATCACTGTCTATCACAGGCTAACTTTGACCAGTCAGATTAACAAATAATACGACCTAAATCAAACTCTTGCCAAAGCCAGTTGGGTGAAAAGCGAAAAAATCTTTTCAATTTAGAAAAGCCTCCAGTATTATGAAGAAATACTTGCCAATTCAGATATATCTGATGCTATTGCAGCATCTATGCTTACCTCTTGAGGAGCTGCCGTTGTTGTTTTGAACGGCAGCACAGCATACACACCTAAATCACGCCCGTAGCTCCTCACTGGATGCCGATTGGTTCCAGCCACTGGTGGTTGAAGCCTGACGAGATGGATTTGTGTGACCTCCCTTTACAGTTCACATTACACTTGGCAGCAGCTAACGTTAGCCTACTGTACGCTGTCAGTTGGCTTAAACGCGGTTAAAATGCTGAAAGCTAAACGGTCTAACGTGTGGCTCTATTTCACTGGGAAGGATTCCAACACTGGGACGTTCAACAGTCTGCAGCTCAAGACAGTGTAGCCTAGCTGCCCTTTAAGACATTATGGTCACGGTCTGAGTTGTCTGAGAAACGACACAGACGGGACTTAATGGTGCGTTCAATAGCCCCTCATAAGCTCATGGTGTATTCAAGTGCATCTCAAGAAACTCAAGCTGTTGTTGTAAAGTACCCTTCTGCCATCTAGTGTTCTTTTTGTTTAACAGCGATTGACTGGAGAAATGGTAAATAAATTATTCAAATTTGACCATATGGCCAAAGCAATAAACAAGCTGTTCTATAACATCCACAGCTACTGTTTTGTGCTTCTTTTTTTAAGTATTGATTTAGGCACCAGAACTGTTTAAAAAGGATTGTTTCAGCACCAATTTCAAAATAAAAACAAACGATACCGAAGCCTATAGATTAGTGTTGTAGCATACCATACTCCATTGCTGACACAGTGCTGTGGAAAGAGGTGTGGCAATGCGACACTAACTACGTATGACATACTGATTTGATTCGGTGTGAATACTTCAAATATTTAAGAATGTAAAGTTAGTTTTGATCAGTTTGTGGCAATCTCTTTTCTGTGATTCAAACGGTAACGGAATAAAACAACCTGCGTGAATGGCACGGGGATGTGGATACTGTTTTAGGCGCTAGCTAACTATTACTTTCTGTTTTATGTGTGATCCTCAGGTACATGGACTTCTTCCCATTCCCTTCCAATGTCAGCACAGATTTTATGTTTGAAAAGAGTGCCAACTACTTTGACACAGAGGTCGCGCCCAAGAGAGCTGCTGCCCTGCTTCCCAGAGCCAAAATCTTGGCAGTGCTCATCAACCCATCTGACAGGGCGTACTCCTGGTACCAGGTGATAACAAGCACACACTCTGCACAACTATACACACATCCAGTGCCGTGTCACACTGCACAGGCTTTCTCAAAGCAGTTCAAATGTCCTTACTGTTAAAATGTATGGTGTGTGCCATTGAGAAAACACCCGAGAAACCCCATAATTAAAAGATGGCAGCAGAATATCACTTTTAACTTTTGAATGTTGTATCTTTTTTTGATCTCTGACCTTTAATTTTGCGTGTCTGTGTGTGTCTTTCTCTTTGTCTTTGTGTGTGTGACCACAGCACCAGAGGGCCCACCAGGACCCTGCAGCCCTCAACAACACTTTCCATACAGTGGTGACGGCAGGCCCCTCTGCTCCCAGGGACCTGCTGGCCCTTCAGAGACGCTGCCTTAATCCGGGTCTCTATGCACCTCACCTGGAGCGCTGGCTGCAACACTACCAGCCCAGCCAGGTAATGCACACTGAAGCATGTGGAAATTAGTGTGGTCCACTCCACTTCATTGTCAGAGTCAACAGCTGGTTTCCATCCAGTTATTTTATTACATAACGTGTCAAATTAGACAAGATGAATTGAAAGCCAGTTTCTGCCAATTGAAATGTGTTTACTTTGTGAATGAATTCCCTGCTAAATGGTTTGATTCAATTCAAAACTGTCTGATTGAACAAGAACAATGTCAGCATTAGTCAATAATTTGGATAAAGTTAAATCTGCATAGCAAAACATTACTTTACACACTACTTTCTGTAAAGTTTTAATGTACTTCACAATCTCAACATGAAGCATTAACCATAGGGAACAAAAATAACGAAACAGCAGTAACTTCTAAGATTTATACAAGCTACAAAATATTCAAAAACTGATTATAACAAGTCTTTTAATATCTCTGACTGTCCCTGTTTTGCTGACTTGTTTAAACTGAAAGGCTTATTGTGACAACTGACAACATTTTTCAAGAGCTAAAATATGCAGGCTCTCAATCAAATCAAGCTAACTGAGTGAAGAGCACATCCATAATCATAGGTAACTAAAGGTAGTACTGTACATGGATAACCGTTATTGCTTTGATGTCCACATGTACTGGACTGTGTTGCCCCCTACTGCCCAGTTCTAGATATATATGGACATAATATTGAGAGGAATGCTACACACCTTATTCCAGTTAAGGATATATTAAAGTTAAATAGACTCAGAAGCAGGTCTGAGAATTAACCCTGGTGTGGTCCTATCTAGAGCATGTGAGTGAAGAGCGAGAGGGAGGATTTTGGATCAAGTGTAGAGCAGATTCTTTTTTAAGTTAAAACGTTGCTCTCCCCCCCAAATATCTGCTGTTGCTGCAAGCTTGATAAGAGTTCACAAAGTACTTCAAGTCATAGACGTATTACGGCATGGGCAAAGTGGGCATGTGCCCAGGGCCCTGACGCTCCGGGGGGGGGCCCATAACGATCTGATGAATTGAAATTTTACTATCATTGCGTGACGCCAATAATTCATTCACGGTATGATCAGAGCAGCCTAGCCTGGTTGACACCAGACCCTTCTCAGTTGTAACTGAGAGTCAAATTACTTTTTGCAATGACATCTCAGTTGGAAACCTCCCCGAGGGGGGCCCCCCATGTCATTCCCTAGAAGAACTATAACCAAACTTTTGAGTTGATTTAACGTTAAGTCAAACGAAAATGCAGAGGAATAATCCTTCTGGGATGGCAAAAGGAAAGAGAAAAAAGGACGATGATGAGAAAAGAAAGCAAGACGGTGGTAAGTAGAGCAGATAATGAAGATTATGTTGTGTAACAGGAACTGTCTGAATGCTGTCCGCGCTGCAGAGGAAGGTCTGGCTAGTCCACACGGCATTCTGGGATAGGAGAAAAACTGGTCTGGTCTGGTTTATTAGCATTTTTTAAACCAATCACAATCGTCTTGGGTGGGGCTAAGTCCCATACACAAGGACTGTGCCGCTGAAAAATAGCCTCAGGAAGGAACTTGTTTTAGTGGAACGTTTGTACCTTCAAAAGTAGTGGAACGTCCTCGCTATAGACTACATTCATGTACCCCCCAACCCCACCCCACCCTGAAATCATTGTTGAATCATCTGCCATCTATTACTATATAGTATTCTTCGTCTTTGCCTGTGGTTCCTTGTATATCCCATGTTCCTGTTGGGTATTTTTGGGGTTTTTGTGCAACCTGTCCAAAAGAAGAACTGTGTGCATTGAGAGGATACTTCATTCTTTTGTAGTTTCATGGAAGCAACTGTAGTTCCTTCTCTCGTCACACTGTCCTCTACCACTTGTCGATACGAGTCATGGATGACGCTGCCTCTGTGTGTTGTAGTTGCACATCGTGGACGGGGCCCTGCTGCGCTCCAACCCAGCACTGGTGATGGAGGGAATCCAGAGATTCCTCGGTGTCACTCCTGTCTTCAACTACACCCAGGCTCTAATGTTTGTCACACACACACACACACACACACACACACACACATACACACACACACACACACACACACAGTTAATCTAGTGAAGTTGTATCCTTAAAGAAATCATTCAACATTTAGTTTGAAAGCATAAAGGCACTTGGAGAGATTAACCCAGCCATGTCTCCATACACCAGGTGTGGAAGGTGTTAACTAAACCAACGTTGTGTCTGCAGGTACGATGACAGCAAAGGTTTCTGGTGTCAGCGGGTGGAAGGAGGTCGAGCCAAATGTCTGGGGAAGAGTAAAGGCAGGAAGTACCCAGACATGAGCCCTGAGGTACGTCTACATCTCACAGTTATCAACGTGCTTCACTCACTGACTCCATGTGCAGACGGGAACATTTAAAGGATCATTTTGGTTTACGAAAACTTGGGTCTTGTTGTTTATTCTATCAGTAATAATAAGATTGTACTCAACAATTTATAATAGAGTAATTAATAGACATCTTGACAATCTTTCTGTGTGTGTCTCTCTCTCTCTCTCTCTCTCTCTCTCTCTCTCTCTCTCTCTCTCTCTCTCTCTCTCTCTCTCTCTCTCTCTCTCTCTCTCTCTGTGTGTGCAGACCCGTGCCTTTCTGGCAGAGTACTACCGGGAGCACAACATGGAGCTGCTGCGTCTGCTGAATCGGTTGGGCCAACCACTGCCGTCCTGGCTCCGCCAAGAACTTCAGAGCACGAGCTGGAGCTGAGGCCACAAAGCTACCACACACACACGGACAGACAAGCGCACCACAGAAAAGCCGGGACTGGATTCTGTGGATGAGCCAGCACTTGGATGTGGATTAAACTGGACTACCTGATCTGGAATCAACAGCAGCAGACACTTAAAGAGCCATGAGCTTTTAGCTGGTGTTACTGGTGCTCCTGTTCCACAGAAAAAGAAGACAGTACAACATGAGCTCTTTCTTAAAGTGACGGTCACTGTTGGAGACTCCTGATTCGTTGCCAACATCCCGCAAACACTGGGCAGCCTCAGCCGGTGTGTGTTGGACAGGGGGGGGCTGCTGACACTGTACACATCAGTTTGCTGTGGATCCAGAGGACTGGGTGACCAGCAGGTTTGGGGCACAAAGAACAGGTCAGCCAGCATTAATGAGAGGAGAGAAACCGTGCGGATGTGGAGTGTATGACTGGATACAGGACAAACGTGCACAGACACACACACATACACACATCTCCTCTCGCCACAAGAATGATTGTAAAGTATTTTCAAAAGCAGTTGTATATGTTAGGTTTGAGGGGCTGGGGGGGGGGGGACAAAATGGCCATCAGCCTGAAGCAGACAGTATAGACAGACAGTCCATACCCTGGCCCAGATTTCTATGTTACACGCACACACACATCTACCTGCAGGTCCAGCCAACAGCTGCATTCCCTCCTATTCGTCTGTTTACTGTACTGACGGACATTTTTAAAATGGATTCAACTAATATGGGTCAATGTAAATATCATGTGTTCAGATTTGGTACATGACTAAGCCCAGGTGTGGTCCAGGCAGGGTTCAAAATTAACTTTTGGTCCACCAGCCAAATAGCTAGTGAATGTAATATTTTTACCAGCCACGCAATAGATTACCATTGTTTGTTTTTTTTGGCTGGTGAGTGAAGCAAGTCTACTAGCCCCTCGCATATTTTACCAGCATTTGGCTGGTGGATGGTGCTGATTTTGAACTCTGTGTCCAGGCTCTGGCCCACACTAACATCCTGTCAGCGAGCAGCTTTGTTATACTTTGTTTATTCACTAAGGTCAAGATGCTTTTTGAATGACGATCCACGTTTGCTCCCTCGATTCTCTGATTTTTATTTAAGACAAGATTATATACTAGCTTTTAACCTACCTATCATAGTTTATTGAAAATAAACATCCATGTTTTGACAAACCGAGGGCCCCACACAACACACTGCTGAGCAAAGGTTGTGTTACAGGACTGGGTTTTAGTGATTTGAGCAATGGGACTTTGAAGTTTTTTAACTTCTGGACCCGAACATGAAAATTCAGGTTTGACTTCAGCTTTTTATAATGTAATTTAATATCCTTTAGGAATGAGTGGGATTGGTTATAGTGCCTCTGGCTGGAGCCTCATGGGTACTGTAGCATGAAGAGTCATCATACATACCAAGCTGACAGGACAACAAAGTGGAAATATGTACAACTGTCTATTAGTGTGGGTGAAATTTCCAAGAGACGTGATGAGGACCATTATTATTAGATGAAAATGAATGAATGGTCCACTGCAAATTAAAAAAATAAATTTGTCATAGAGACAAAAGTTACCTTTTAAGGAGTATTCTAGTGATTTAGTATAACATTGGGGGACTCACAAGAGGCCGATTTTTATAAAAAAAAATAAAAATAAAAAATCTGATACTCTTCCCAACTGGTAGTCTGACATCGCCAGACCAAATCGCAGATGTGATTTACTTTGGAACCTCTCAGTTCATTTCCAAGCTTGCCTCTGTGCACAATTGGATAGACCTACCGCCAGTTAGACCTGCCACCAAGGTTCTTTTCTAAAAACGCCTCAACGGTGCTCCTTCTTACTTAGCTAGGTTCATGCTCGCCGATTATTTGTCGACGCAAGGGTGCCAGTTGTCAGTCATCGTCTAAAACCCTCCCCCATATGAGATAAACTGGTGATTGGCCGAGGGTCTGGTCGCCTCAAAATCTGTCCAAAACGGAGGGGAGCAGACGTATCAGTCTGAGCCAGTAAAACATGAGCTCGCCGATTCGTCTGCTATATGACCCCATTTTTGCGAACGTCACGTCTCCAGTTTGTCACTCTGGCTTTTTGTCCATAGTCTCCAAGCTGAGCTAACCAATGACCTCATCAGGTTAATTTTCTTACACTTGACCAAGCTCCTTCAGAACCACAGAAGACGTCCTACAGCGGTTAGTCTCGCATTGCCAGACCTTCCTCCACAGCGCAGCGGAGGAGGGTCTGGCTAGTCCACACAGCATAGAGCTCAACAGTGACCAACCACTTTTTTTCGGCTCTTTCTCCGGAAGTGTTTTTCCCCATTCAATTGTTTCATTGACGTTTTGAAAATTGCTTACATAAAGAGTTTTAAGTCTGGAACCGAGCCAACCAGCTACGAGATGAATCATGACCATAACACATTTGATTCGGCACAAAAAAAAGGCTGAAGGTACAAGACCATGTACAGAAACTATCAGAGACTTCAGTGGTAGAAGCTCGCTCTAGACGTTCACCGTTTCACGGGTACGGTAAACGTTTCTATGGTAACAGCTAGTTGGACCAATCAGAGACGTTGCTGTTACGCTTAGGGTTGTGGGTAGTGTAGTTTTTCTCCATTAAATCACGGATAAAACATGTTTTTCTCAAAACCAGGTTGATTTTATACAGCCTTCTAGCTTCTACAGGAGCAGAAACGTTAGTTTGACATCCTCGTAGCTCGGGGTCAGTCTACCTCGGATGGTTTAGACATTATGGCTGATAATTAAATTCCTCATGGAGAAAATCAATGGGACGTTTACTTCCGGAGTCAGCTGTGGACGGGACTGTTGAGGTCTATACCTGGATGGGAGAGAAACGTGGTTTATTGTCATTTCTTTAAACCAATCACAAACGTCTTGGGCGGAGCTAAGCTCCGGACAGAGTCACGGTGCCTCTGCTAAATAGCCTCAGGAAGGAACTTGTTTTGGTGGAACATGTGGACGTTCAAAAGTAGTTTTAGTCGTTCAACAGAAAACTCAGATTGGACAGATAGTCTAGCTAGCTGTCTGGATTTACCCTGCAGAGATCTGAGGAGCAGTTACCATAGTCCTCACAAATCCACCAGAGGTTAGAACGCCAACACAAAGAAAGAGGAAGGAGACGAATGATGAATTTCCGGCAGCACCAGAGCAATCCTGGAAATGGAACGTGGTGGATATAGACTATACAGCTGTTGACACAGGACTAACCATGACTAGTACATTGACTTGAACATGAATCATATAGAGTTAACTTATAGTATTATGTGCTCTAAAATGTTTTTATTAAAATTGTCATCACTCAAAAAGCATTTTCACCGTTTCCATAGTGATAGTGAAGCAGCTGCATGGTGATCCTGATATGATGTGATCATGAGCCACAGTCCTGGACCAGAGCTATTTAAAAGCTGGGGTGGGTTTGTGTTCTACTGTGAGAGGGGCAATAAGCACCTCAGTCAGTAAGAGAAAGGAAAGGGAGCCCATCACAACGCACGACACCCCACACACACACACTCACGTCTCCATCCGAGGACTATTACCCACGAATGTCATAGGACAATAGAACAGACATCCGAGTCGGTATGGAGACAAATCAGAAGCTGCTGTCTTGTTCTTTTCTGTTTGTTTTGTATTAAATGTCAAAAGGCCAACACTGTATCATCTCTAATAAACACACAGAGAGGTTGGAAATGATGGCTGATGCGTTTTTTTTTTTAACCTAACTCGCCCTCGTGTCACGTATGTGACCCTAGAACGGGCTCATCAAAACATCATGCAGAGGCCCGTTTTGATTTGTGATATTGGGCTTAAAGGTGCTGTAGGTAGGATTGTGAAGATCCAGGACTTAGCCAAAAAATGTGAACATCGACAACTTCTCAGTCCCTCCCCCCTTTCCACTAAAGCCCCAAACTGTCTCCTAAGCCCCTCCCCTCTGTGCATGATAGAGCGCGTGTGAAGAGGGGGGGGGAGGGGAGGAAACCTATCTGCAGCTCGTGCATGGGGGAGGGGAGGACGCTATGAAATGCGTTTCTGAGCAGTGATTGACACGCAGTTAGACACCCCATCCCCCCCCCTGGCCCTGATTGGTGCATCTTAACAGGGAGCATGGATTTTTGAAAATCTCACTCCAGGCTGCAGGTGGAGCCAGAGGAGCTGGATGTTTTTTAAATGCCCTGCTTCATGTAGTTCTACTGGAACATAGGGTCAGTTTCAGCAAATATGACAGAAAGTTAGTTTAATAAGTCTTACCTACTGCACCTTTAATCCACTCTAGAAATTGTGGAGGTTACAGAAACCAAGTGCTCGAGAAAGCTTAATATTGAGGCTTCTACATTGATGTATGGAGAGGAAAGTAACATGCTGTAGAGCAGTGGAGGTTCCCGACGGGTGGTAAAAGTGTTCATGTAAAACCTCAAACATGCACACAAAGCAGCAGCTATAAAACCGAAAAATCATGCTCTGCTCATTGGCTGCAGGAGAAACGACTGCCTTTGTCTACAAGAGGCAACATGTCTTCTGCTGCTGCTGTTACTTTCTTCCCTAACTGCACTGCACTGCATCTCATAACCCTTAAATTGACTCCTTGAGTCCTCCACTTTTCTTCCTTCCTCACGGAAATCACGGGAGGAGAGAGGAAACGAGTAAATGTGTGAGGGATGAGATGTCCTTTCCTCTGAAGCATCACATGAATGTGTCAGCTGTTTGGGCGGAGTTAGAAACTCCTTCAGCTGCACGGCTTCCAGGAAGGCTGCTCTCTGTATCCTCGCCTATAGCTCCTCGATGATCCCTCCTCGATGCTCGCTCCTCGGGGCAGAAATAAGAGCTTTGAGACTGCCTTCACCGAGGAGGGACAGAACAACTTCCGCTTCAGCCGAGGAGTCGAGGAGCTAGCAGATAAGGGCCATGGGACGCAGCCCTGGTGTTCAGGTTGGCATCCTAAAGCCGGTCTGACAATGACCGAACGGCTCACCCTGCAGCCTGCCGAACGTAAATGTGTGGGTGGTTGGTGAGATTGTGACACTCTTATAAGTCACTTTCATGAGGTGTTTCTGTTTTTAACCAATGTGTTTTAGATATTTTTTTTTGAGTTTTCAGATATAATGAATGGAGACTTCTATTCCAGCTGGGAGGAGGCCTCGGGGAAGACTCAGCACTAGGTGGAGAGATTACTGTATATTTCCCTGGGGACGCCTCAGGATCCCCCAGTCGGAGCTGGGTAATGTGGCTCGGGAAAGGGAAGTTTGGGGTCCCCTTGCTGGAGCTGCTGCTCCGGATAAGCAAATTATTTATATTTTAATGCTTTTATTGGGTTTTTATGCAAGCAGTGTACAGATAAAATTGCATGTAGAATTCCATGAGGTCCTGTGGGGTTGACTGGTTGATGCATCACGGTGCAGGGAACAGACTAGACTGTACTAAAGCCTGTAGAGCTCCATACCCAGCCATGATCACACAGCACTGTGCAGATTGGGACATAATGAAAGAAACTGTTTGAGGATTAGCACTCCAAAACAACTACACTACAAACACACAGAAACATACTTTAATACTTTGAACCTACATAGATTGCAAGTAAATAACATTGTACAGAAACACACACAGAGCTGCTCCAAGAAAATATTCGCCTTAATCTGTGCACATCTGTTAACCACCCAACACACACACACGCACACACACACAGATGCAATAAGATGACTTCTTTATATCTCCACACAAACACAAGGGTTAACACTAACTAAACCAACATTCTCATCTTGGGTTTTTAATTGATTTTAAATAAATGATATGAAGATTAAATAAAAAAAATACAAACATTCAAACTGAGATTTTATGATAAATCTGTCCTGTACGTTAAAATATTCAGACCAGTTCAGAAAAATGCCAATGAGCTGAAAACCAGCCAGTCTCGTCCCACCAAGTGAAAAAGTAAATGCTGAAAGTGCTGAATATGAGGCGCAAATGTTGTGGGTGTTTGGTGCTTAAGGTGAGTCACAACCCAGAGTCAGGAGCAGATGCTCAAACAAAACAAAACACACATGGATTAATACATGTAAATATAGACCGAGAGTATGCTTTCTGAGACCTCTAACTATATTTGAAGTTGCCGAAATATACACGCACCTCCACCCCATCCTCCACACAGTTACTCGTAGCGTTTATCCAGTCAAATCAAGGAGGACACGGAGGATTACAAAAAAACACGATGGGCTCTACAGAAGAGGTCATTATCTTGTAATTTCATGTCCTCTTCATCTTTTGTCCTTTCCCAGGGGACGCATCACTCGAGCTGCTGCGTAGTTGCTGGACTACACCATTTTGTAAATATAGCCATACAGAGAGAGTTTTGTGGAGCTAATAGGGAAGATGAGTTTTATACCAACTAATTTGGCAATGGCTTGAATGTAACTGATGTTCATTAATATAAAATAGTTTCTCTTGCCCATGAGGAATTCTAAGTAATGACAACAACACTGTCGGCGAGTCCACATGACACAAGCCTTCTGTGATCGCGCACCCTCTGATTGGTTGGGTACGCTGGTAGTTCACCCCAGTCTTATTCTACATCCATGGTTCAAATACAAATACATGCATTACTTAAAACCTGACGAGATGGATTTTGGTGTGAGATGTGATCCCGCAATTCTTGTGTGATCTTGTGATATCGCGAGAATATAGAGAATCTTTGGGTAAGGTTAGAGAGGAGACACACCAGCCCGAGAATCGGCCGTCGGACCGTTTGGCGAGGTCGGTGACTCGAGTCTGTTTGGTGTGTCCCGTGCCGTCGGCCTTCATTTGGGCCGACCCAACATGTTCAGTCGGAGACAGGGCAGTCAGGACTCACCTGGAAATGGGGAGCAGATGAGCCTCTCAAAATCTGACGGAAATCTTTTAACCTGACCTTTGTTGATCTGAATGAAGACAGATTCAGAAACTGTACGGCCTATTTCTCTCTTAACATGTTCTCAGAAACACGTTTTGGTGAACTATTTTAGTCCAATATGAGATCGGATTCTGAACGAGCCGCCATGACAGTCTGGCTGTGAATTTCCGGAGAAAAAAGAACCACGTGACACGTTCGTCCAATCAGCTGCCGGTTTTCATTTTCTGGGAAATAATCAGACTGTTAATGGAAACAATACAGAGCAGCGCCGCCTGCTGCTATGGAGACGTATTACGCGCAGAGCATACGCTCAAGTCAGCGTCTCCTCAGTGTGTTCTGAGGCATTTTTTGGACCTCGGGGACCCGACTGATCAGTCCGACTGGCTTTACTGCCGACGGTCGGCCGTCTGGTTGGTGTGCAGGGGCCTTTAAAGGTCCTATGACATACTACTTTTTGGATGCTTTTATATAGGCCTTAGTGGTCTCCTAATACTGTATCTGAAGTCTCTTTATATAGGCCTTAGTGGTCCCCTAATACTGTATCCCGAAGTCTCTTTTATATAGACCTTAGTGGTCCCCTAATACTGTATCCCGAAGTCTCTTTTATATAGGCCTTAGTGGTCCCCTGGTACTGTATCTGAAGTCTCTTTTATATAGACCTTAGTGGTCCCCTAATACTGTATCTGAAGTCTCTTTTATATAGACCTTAGTGGTCCCCTAATACTGTATCTGAAGTCTCTTTTATATAGGCCTTAGTGGTCCCCTAATACTGTATCTGAAGTCTCTTTTATATAGGCCTTAGTGGTCCCCTAATACTGTATCTGAAGTCTCTTTTATATAGACCTTAGTGGTCCCCTAATACTGTATCTGAAGTCTCTTTTATATAGACCTTAGTGGTCCCCTAATACTGTATCTGAAGTCTCTTTTATATAGGCCTTAGTGGTCCCCTAATACTGTATCTGAAGTCTCTTTTATATAGGCCTTAGTGGTCCCTAATACTGTATCTGAAGTCTCTTTTATATAGACCTTAGTGGTCCTCTAATACTGTATCTGAAGTCTCTTTTATATAGGCCTTAGTTGTCCCCTAATACTGTATCTGAAGTCTCTTTTATATAGGCCTTAGTGGTCCCCTAATACTGTATCTGAAGTCTCTTTTATATAGACCTTAGTGGTCCCCTAATACTGTATCTGAAGTCTCTTTTATATAGGCCTTAGTGGTCCCCTAATACTGTATCTGAAGTCTCTTTTATATAGGCCTTAGTGGTCCCTAATACTGTATCTGAAGTCTCTTTTATATAGACCTTAGTGGTCCTCTAATACTGTATCTGAAGTCTCTTTTATATAGGCCTTAGTTGTCCCCTAATACTGTATCTGAAGTCTCTTTTATATAGGCCTTAGTGGTCCCCTAATACTGTATCTGAAGTCTCTTTTATATAGACCTTAGTGGTCCTCTAATACTGTATCTGAAGTCTCTTTTATATAGACCTTAGTGGTCCCCTAATACTGTATCTGAAGTCTCTTTTATATAGGCCTTAGTGGTCCCCTAATACTGTATCTGAAGTCTCTTTTATATAGACCTTAGTGGTCCCCTAATACTGTATCTGAAGTCTCTTTATATAGGCCTTAGTTGTCCCCTAATACTGTATCTGAAGTCTCTTTTATATAGACCTTAGTGGTCCCCTAATACTGTATCTGAAGTCTCTTTTATATAGACCTCAGTGGTCCCCTAATACTGTATCTGAAGTCTCTTTTATATAGACCTTAGTGGTCCCCTAATACTGTATCTGAAGTCTCTTTTATATAGGCCTTAGTGGTCCTCTAATACTGTATCTGAAGTCTCTTTTATATAGACCTTAGTGGTCCCCTAATACTGTATCTGAAGTCTCTTTTATATAGGCCTTAGTGGTCCCTAATACTGTATCTGAAGTCTCTTTATATAGGCCTTAGTGGTCCTCTAATACTGTATCTGAAGTCTCTTTTATATAGGCCTTAGTGGTCCCCTAATACTGTATCTGAAGTCTCTTTCCCGAAATTAAGCCTTGGTGCAGAATTACAGCCACTACAGCACGGTTTACACCTATCACCATTTCTAGCCTCATAAAGTGACATTTTCATGTCATGGGACCTTTAACATAACGCCCCATCACAAACCTGTGGGTGACATCACAGAAACATGTCAACAGATGCTAGCCATCTGTTGACATGTCATCATCATGGTAATGTGTGTTCTCCATGTTTTCACACATGGAATATATAGGCTTTTATTTTCAAATATATGTAGACACATGGAAATTAAAAGCAATGAGTTGATGATGTGTGAAATTGGCTGCGGCTGAGTCAACCACAAACATGGTTGATTTGTTTTGGCTATCTGTTGTCTCGTTGCTCACTGAAAAAAAAACCTGCACAGGCCCATTGAGTATTGCAGTTTCCATAGCAACAGGGTTAGTGATGGAGAGTGGGTTGGTGTTGGTGGGAGGGTGGCAGCGTTGTTGAGCGAGAGAACGACAGAGAGTGTGAAATTGAAGCAGTAACTGGGGTCAGACTGGAAGCGAGTGTGTTAACATGAGTGGAGATACAAAGCAGTGGGGAACGAAGACAACGAGAGAGAGAAACGGGATGTTTTCTTTATTTACTGTCTTGTGCACACGCTCATTCATGCATCAGCCCTGCTCCCCTCTTCCCAGGTGGAGGGACAATGACGCTGGCTGCCTGACTGTCTCCTCTCATTATCATTCCCCTACTCCCTCCACCCGTCTCCCACTACAGCTGGATAAGCCAACCGCTAACCGGCTCGACTCCCTCTTACAGAACAGGGATTTGAAGATTGCATCCTCACATTTGTAATCAGATGTAGGAGAGGATTATCCCGATGTCTCCTCCATCTTGTTTACAGCTGGAGGGCTGCTGAGACAAAGGAGGGAGAGAAGAGGAGGCTGTGGAGGAGAGCAGAGAGGGATAACAAGCTGCTCAGTGAATGAAGTGTAATTAGCGCTACAGAGAGAGGGGGAGAGGTCACCTGTGGATGTGAGAAAGGAGGAGGAGGAGGAGGAGGAGGATGCAGGCTTTCTGAGGAGCTGCACCCATCACCCGACACATCCGGAAAGAGGGGAAGGTAGACGCTCCGCAGCAAGTATTTCACTGTGATAGGTAAGCTGCTGGGTGAAAATGTTTAAATCCTTTTTTTCCCTTAGGGAATACAACCATTGTATGTGTGTGTGTATGCGTGCATGTATGCAATTGTTATTGCATGTGTTTGTGCAGTCATACTGTATGTGTGTCTGTTTTAATGATCATGACAATGGTGTGATGTAAAAGTCTTTAGTTCTGGTTTAAGAAGGTTCAGCCCACCTCCTGAGGACTCTTTAGCACCCAGAGATGCTACACGTTGTTTCCTTGAATGAGTCAGTGCAGAAATGATCCACCCGTGCTATCTACGTGTGCCAGATTTTGGAAAATCTAAATTTGTATTTTAAAAATGAGTAAAACTAGCATCTAAAAAAAAAAAAATCAATATTTACTAAAGTTTTAATTCTGATAGCCCAACATCTTTTAAATCAAGTTCTTAAAATTCCGATTCCGATCTCTGAGACGCTACATGCAGGGATTTATCCCACCTTCAGACTCGGCACTGACCTGTTGCCATCTGGATCCTGTGACTTGCTTCATGACGCTCCACCACGCCACATGCTCTCATGATGTAACGTCAGCCGTCAGTGTCACCACGTCACTGCAACTTTTTTTTCTTCAAAATAGTAGTTCAACATTCTGGGAAGTACACTTATTTGCCTTCTCTCAGACAGTGAGATGAGAAGAACAATATCAATCTCATGGTGTTTTAAGTACGGCACTGGGCGTCAACCCTATGTTCCCACATTTCTAGGAAATTTTCAAAATTAAGTCTTGTGTTCCTACATTTCTCTTCAATTTAAGCCCTATTGTGATGTGCAGGGGATTAAAGGACCCAAATGCAGAGTGAAAGGCAGGCAGGCAGAATGTTGAACGCGACGGTTTATTCACAACATAAAAAAGCAGAGTTCCAACCAACCAAGAAATCCAAAAGGGCAGAGGGTAACACAAAGTGTCCCGAGGAGGCAGGCAAACAAAAGGCTGAGAAATGGTAAGCAGGATGGCAACAGACAGGACGAAGCCCAAAACAATCTGACAAGACACAAAGGGAAACACAGAGGCTAAATAAACTGGGTAACGAGCAAACACAGGACAGGTGACAGCAGGGCTGGGGAACAGGTGGAGCACATTAGACAATCACACAGGCGGGAAAACACAGGAAGCAGAACTAGACATGACAAGACAGAAAACTGACTATCACAATAAAACAGGAAACAGAAATACACAGAACAGTCAAAAGAGGGTAAACAGAAACCTACACAATGAACCGGGAGATACAGAAACCGAAATATACACAACAGAAATGTACAAAACAGGATACATACAGAAAACAAACAAGATAACACACCAACATTTTGCCTAATTTTGGAAAAAAATCTTAGAAATGTGGGAATTTAGGGCTGTGGGAACATAGGGCTGTGAGAACATAGGGCTGTGAGAACATAGGGCTGTGGGAACATAGGGCTGTGAGAACATAGGGCTGTGAGAACATAGGGCTGTGGGAACATAGGGCTGTGGGAACATAGGGCTGTGGGAACATAGGGCTGTGGGAACATAGGGCTGTGGGAACATAGGGCTGTAGGAACATAGGGCTGTGGGAACATAGGGCTGTGAGAACATAGGGCTGTGGGACCATAGGGCTGTGAGAACATAGGGCTGTGGGAACATAGGGCTGTGGGAACATAGGGCTGTGGGAACATAGGGCTGTGAGAACATAGGGCTGTGAGAACATAGGGCTGTGGGACCATAGGGCTGTAGGAACATAGGGCTGTGGGAACATAGGGCTGTGAGAACATAGGGCTGTGGGAACATAGGCACGCTCCCTGGAGCTGGAGTCGAGGCGTGGTTAGCCTAGCTTAGCATAAAGACTGGAAGCAGTCTTTATGTCCACAAACAGAAATGTAAAAATCGACAATTTGTGGTTTTAAGGATAGTTACATGCTAGAACTATTTGTTGTTCAACAGCAGGGTGCAGATACTGTGTGCAGCTGCCTGAAGTCTTGTCATCTAACAACCCTCGCTATACATCTCCACAGTGTGGTTCCGGAAGAAAAAATCCATACGGATTTTGATTATCAGCCATAATGTCTAAACCATCCGAGGTAGACTGACCCCGCTGTGAGATTGTGAAACAAAGGTTTCTGCTCCTGTAGAAGCTAACAGTCCGTATGAAATCAACCTTGTTTGAGGAAAAACATTTAATTTGTGATCTTAAGGGCTTTTCACACAGGGAGCAATTGTCGCGCCTCAATGAGAGGCAAGTGGGCAGCAAGGGAGTCGCAGGCAGTTTGACAGTGCAGCTCCACCTGGCCATGGCGCTCCACTTTATTCGGGTGACGTCAAGCGACTTCAACGCGCCCGCAAAGCATCCCGGGAAGGCAGCGCTGCATTTGAAAAAATGCTGTGCATCACAAAAGCTGGCCGATGCCCATCTTTATGCAAATGAATCTGTTGAACGCGACTATCCAGTAGAAGTAGATGAAAATCTTTCAAACTGACCTTTGTCGATCTGAAATGAAGACAGATTCAGCAACTGCACGGTCTATTTCTCACTTCAAATGTTTTCAGAAACACATTTCAGTGAACTATTTTTGTCAAATACTAGATCGTATTCTGAACGAGCCGCCATACTGTCGTTTTGAAAGTTGGGAGTAGCCAGTAGACCTTTTCGAGTCTTGATTCACTCGGATCTTTAACCCGAGTCTTTAAATTGACTCATGAATCGCGAGTCTCCAGTATCATTAACCCGGTCAGTTGAGTCCTACTACAATTCAATCTAAAATGATCCACCCTCTATGTTTTATTTCTTCCTAAAGGTTTTCCATGGCAGAGGCCGGACGTCCTGTGTCCCAGCTGTGCCCACTAGGGGGGGCTGTTTCCTTGGAATCGACCCTCTCTGGTCAGTCCCTCTTTGACACGCCCAAGAGCTCTACAGAGGCTGCTACGCCCTCTAGACTGGCTGGAGGACCAGGTAACACCTCCCAGGAGGAGCCGAAGGAGGCCGTCAGTGACATTTGTAAAGAGCATTTAACAACCTCTCCTACCAGAGGAACTAACTGCAGCAGTCTGAGGGCCGGCAGAGAGCCTGGTAAACAAGAACAAAGCCAGTCTGAACACTGTGAGCCCCAAAGGGTTTCCAGCCACCATCCTAGTCTGGCTGAGACGCATACACCCTCACATCACCACGGGACAGTCGTGAATGCAAATAATGACAACCCTCAGGCTGGCGGGACAGTGCAGAGCATAAACCCAGCCTCCCTACCGGTTCACAGGAGTCCCTCAGACACTTTGCCTCTGGTTAAACAGGGAGTGGCCCCCCAGGCTGCAGTCAGCCACACGTGTAGACTTGCATACCATGGTGGAGATAACAGTGTCCAGGAGGCTGGGAGTCCCTCTATGTTAGCCTGCAAGCAGCCCACGCAGCTGCAGCAGTGCAACATCATCACCACTATTTGTCGAGGGGTTAGCAGTGGAGAAGGTGTTGTCCAGCTGCCTCCGAGCCGCTGTGTCTGTGTCCCGTTGCCCACGGCAGCAGCCAAAGTGGAGGGTGTTGTGGAAAAGTCCCATCTTCCCCCTAAATGTGACAACAAAGCACTCTGCTATGGCTCCTACAACCATCATGTCAATTTCGAGGACACGTTTGCTGCCTACTGCCATCCCCAGCCCATCCCCGCCCCCTCCCAGCTGCTGCCACGCCCGGCGGCCGCAGAGCCAAACTGGGACGTGCATCATGCAGCGGCAACTCCTTCAGTGACAAACCATCTCGCCCTGCCTCGCCTCATCTCCTCTGTCAGCGAGACGGGCCTGGATGCCAAACACCTGCTGCGCTGCTGCAACCTCAACTGCTCTTGGATCAGCTTGCTTCCTCCTGGTGCTGGGCCACAGTCCCAAAAACACTTTGGCGGAGAAGAATGCTGCAGCAGTCCCGTGGGCCAAGTCAGAACCATCAGCCGGGACATGGGGACTATGACGGTGCACAAAGAGCTGAGGGATGTCGGGGTGCAGACAGGACAGACTGTCAAACCCCATGTGTTCCCCCAGATCTGTCTGGCAGAGGAGAGCAGGATTGAGACCTCCTGCAGCCAGACATCGAACACTGACAGTGACGGAGGCAAGAAACCGGGTGGAGCTTCCAAGTCCCCAGTGAAGGAGGTGAAGTGGGATGCAGAGGGGATGACATGGGAGGTGTATGGGGCCTCTGTGGACCCCGAGGAGCTGGGCCTGGCCATCCAGAAACACCTGGAGCTGCAGATCAAGGAGACAGCAAGCCACGCGGCCAAGCTGTCCCACCAGGACACCAACGCCACCCGGCAGGACGGGAACACCAGCTGGAAGAGAAAGAGGAGCAGGATGATGGGCTCCTTCCGAACCCCGGCCTGCTGCACTCGCAGCACTACAGCTGTGGACTAACTGACCACAACCTGAACACTGTGTACGGCTACTGTCAGCCTCACATCTGGTAAGAAGGTCTATGGAAGATAGAATGAATGATCGGCATACTCTACCAGAATATATGGAAACGCTTCATATGAAATGTTGATTCAAGACTTGTTATCGTTATGAAAAAGGGAAATCTAAAAGACAGAGTGCTGAAAAGGAAACTTATAATCAACTAACAAGAGCTTTTTCATCATTTTGTTGTCTATGGTTCAATATTTCTTATATTTCTTCAATATTACTATTGGAATCCTGATTCCTGCAGCTGTGCACTGCCAGTGTTTTCATATCGTACAGGCGTGTCTTCATAATAGACACTAGTGCTGTATAAAGCAATCTGATACAATAAGTACTACTCTTGTAAAGCTTATAATGGATGTGTGGAGTGGCGAATATCATCTATTTCAATACAGAGACACCTCAACCCCGTCCACCCCCCCCCCACCAATAAAACAAGACCTACTATTAGCCTCTTTCCGACCAAGTAGTTAGAGGAACGTAGTTCTAGGAACAGTCCACTTCTAAACAGTTCTACTAACTACTCTCCCCCAAAACCGTTTTTTCCATTTGCATTCACACTGGCCAAGTAGCCGTAGGAACTGACCTTTTGTTATTATAATCACAGCCATCGAACCACCACTATAGGGGCTTTCCGACCGGATAGTACTTGTACTTTTCCTCTAAAAAGTACAAGTACTATCCGGTCGGAAAGCCCCTTCTAAGCAGTTCTAAGAACTACTCTCCCCCAAAATCTTTTTTTCCGTTTGCATACCCACTGGCCAAGTCGTCATAGGGACTGGTACTCTGAACAGACCCCGCCTCTGCCTGCTGCACTGTGGACGTGTGTGTGTGTGTGTGTGTGTGTGTGTGTGTGTGTGTGTGTGTGTGTGTGTGTGTGTGTGTGTGTGTGTGTGTGTGTGTGTGTGTGTGTGTGTGTGTGTGTGTGTGTGTGTGTGTGTGTGACGGCCGGCGAGCCGCAGGACACGCTTGTGGAGTTTAACTCCAAAAAGACAGTTAACCACAGGTTCCCGTTAATCTTATGATGGACATGTGTTGTGATATTTAAACAAACGAACCGTCAACGGTGAAATAAAAGCCTCTTATTAACGAGAGCGGTCTGAGAGACCTCCAGCTCACAGCGAGGTGTCTGAGCACGACTGGCTGGGTGACGAGCTAGCGGCCGGGGCAGGCGCCTGCCGGCTGTCGCCTCACTTCATGGAGCTTCTCAACTCCGAAAACTTTGAAGCAAATTGTCAATTCGGCATCAATTTTCGCAAGACTGCCTATATTCAAAATCTAAACAGTTAATTTCTCACCTAAAACGTTGTCAGAAGTGAAATTAATGATGAATAAGATGGTGAAAATTGTTAAAAATGTCACGTTGTTGGTTGTCTGCAAGTTCCAAGTTGGCAGTGGGCGGGACTTATAAGTTCGACCAATCAAGTACACCTAGGAAAAGGGAAAAGACCCTGCTCTGAAGTAGGAGCTAAAAAAGTATGCTACTGAGGCCAGAGGAACTTAAAAATCGCCAAATATTTCCTGTCGGAACACGATGGAAAAAAGTGTTCTAGGAACGTTTAGTTCTAAGAACTGCAAAAATCCCTCCGGTCGGAAAGCCCCTTATGTGGAAAAGGGTAAAGAGAAAAGACCCTGCCCTGAAGTAGGAGCTGAAAGAGTTACAGGAACTGCAACCAGAGGGACTCAAAAATCCCCAAATTGGTCCAGTCGGAACACGAGAAAAAAAGGGTTCTAGGAACGTTATGTTCTAGAAACTGCAAAAATCCCTCCGGTCGGAAAGCGGCTATTGCTATGATGGTAGGGAGTGGTATCTGTGGCACACAGCAGTGACATCCCATAATCAGTAGTGGCATATGCCAGTAGGATGCCTATGCTGAGTGATATCTGAGTGGCTTATACCATTTAAATACCTTTAATGGCCTGTAGACTTTCCCTTAGCGTCACCCTCAGGAAAACTTTAACCCCACTTTTGGGAAGGCTATAGCTGCATCACAATCTACATTATATCTGACACAACCAACACTTGTGGAGTGAAATGAACATTGCATCTCTCTCTCTCTTTCTCTCTACCGGTGTTGAGGCAGATGGTCGACCGCCTGTTCGAATAGGCCTGTTAAAATAAAGTTTTCCTCCGCCGCTGTCGCACTAAGTGCATTTGCTCTTTGGGGGAATTTTTGGGTCTCTGTAAATGATAGAGCGTGGTCTAGACCTACTCTATCTGTAAAGTGTCCCGAGATAATGCCTGCTATAATTTGACACTATGAATAAAAATGAATTGAATTGAATAGCAGCCTACTTAAATGTTGTTATTCTTGGATATAACATTTACACATGGGAAAAGCCATTTGTGCTGAAACTATAGTGACGTATGAATACACCCAATAATAGTAATTGAAAGCATAAAACACATTTCATTTCTCAGTATCACGTTTATATAATCCAGACATGAATCCACTCCATTTTATTGTCACAACTGTAGAACTAATGTTAATGTTATACAGCATGTATCAGCTCATAAATTGCTTAGTCATGTATCGGAAACACCAGTAATGGGAAAACATATAATTAAAGTGGTATTCAAAAACTAACACGTATACAGCAAAGACAGTGAAGATCCTGATCAGAGCCTCACAGCGAGCCACTGTGGGCTCCATTAGTGCCATCTCTGAATGAGACGGAGACTAAGAAGGAAACATGATTGTTCATTAGCTTTATTCATATTCCCACTGTGCAACAAGCATATTGTCAGGGTGAAAATCCAGTTTCAGAGACTTTATGTTTTGACGTCAATTACTGTATCTGATTCCATAACATTTTTAATAGAAAAAACAACCAACACTGGAATTAATGAAGCATGTGGAGATTACGTTGTCAGGTTTTATATAATGTGAAACTTAAATATTTTGTGTTATACTGTATGTTGTAAGTATATATATTTAATAGTAATATAATTTACAGAAATTGCAATGTAAGACAGACTTCAACTTGTGAAACGAACATTGAATGTATTCCTGTTTTCTTCAGTAATGCTGACCTCCATTATTTCTATTTCCATTCTGTCTGTTTGTTTCAAATTGTGTGAGCTGAACTCGTGTGTTATCAGTGTAGCTATTGAAAACAGTGTGGACTCAGAGACAAACGGTTTGCCTCCAGCTGAAATGAGCAGTGGGACATTCTGAGAAATCTGTTGACATTTTGGTGAGAATATGGAGATCAGTTTCCTCTCTTCATGTCCGTTACAGAGATAGACAGTAGGTCTAGGAAGCGTTGGGTCTAGCTTAGCATAAAGCCTGGAAGCCGACTGCTAGCCTAGCTCTATCATAAGAGAAACAATATGCCTTAATGAAGGTGCGGTTGTGACCGATGTTGGACCTTGGTTGGTGGACCCGTCTGTTCACTGAGATGAAACCGTTATTTATCTTCTCATCTGACAGGATTTATTCACTGAAAAATAACATTACCAACACAGTGGACTACACAATGTTACGATAGAGAGATGCTGACATATACAATGTTTCTATATTGTGTTAAGGTAAACTTTTGTTATTTGAAGATCTTATGTTATGCTGTGTTACATTAGAAGGAACTACACTCTGTGTCCACTGGGGCTGCACAATTAATCGCAATTTTATCGAAATCACAATATGGACAAGTGCAATATCCAAATCACGGTGGGGGGGGGGGGGGGGGGGGCAATATTTGTTAAAGGCTAAGAAAACTCCCACACACTGTCTAACTTGCAATAAAATATAAAAAACTTGACCGTCTTTACCAAGACGTTGCCTATTATTAAACTTCATATATGTTTTGCAAGTTAGACAGCGTGCAGGAGTTTTTTTTTGTAACTTTTTGACCTGCTTGTCCCCCTCCAACGCACCTGTCTCACGTTGTTGATGTGCGAAGTATGTTTCTGTACTAAAGGCAAACTGGATGAAGTATTGTGGTGCTGCAGAGACGTCTACAGTACAAACCCTATCCTACAGACTACAGAAAAACATCTATTTTTGGTACAGATTCTTGCAGAAATTACACTATAATGAATGACATTTTTGAAATTCTAATATTTTTCAATGAAAATGAGATACGATACAAAAATGATCATTGCCCACAATACCGTGAATCCAATCGCAATATCAGTCAAAAATAATCGCAATTAGATATTTCCCTCATATGCTGCAGCCCTAGTGTCCACTGGTTGAGATGAAGAACGTCTGTGAAATTCAGCAGCAAGGTAGCATTGAACCAGACGGCCTAATTAGCTAAACGTTCTCTTTCCCTTCTTTGTTTTCTCTGTATTCTGCTTCATACATTATGGCTGCTTTTGAAAAGAACTGCATCAGTAATCGTTGTTTTGTTTGTGTCGAGGCCCTTTATAAATATCTTTCAGGTTCCACACAGGAAGTAATGCAGAACGTCAACTGAGTGTTTATCAGTCGAAAGTCTTGTTAACATGTTGTCTAAATTGAGTGGATCCAAGAGGAACGTGTCCAAAATCTTTATGCCAGCAATAAAAATGACTGAAACTCTATGGTGATTTTCTTTTGCTGGATGAGTGCAAAGGTCAAAGGTTCTCAAACACTAGGGGAGACGGGGGATAGCTGTAACATTTGGCATTTCTGTCTGTCATCTTGGAGCTCTTTTAAGCCAGTGTGTTCAAAATGTGATACAAACTAATTCCATGTGTCCGCTATAAAATAGTGAAGCTGTTATCTCTGAAACCCAAACAGAAATTGCATGGTATACTCTCAAACACAAGGAGTGAAATGGTACAATTTAGCCCATAGTCTGGGTTAGTAGTACCATACCCTGGGGTGAAATGTAACATCAAGAAATTATGAGGATTATGACAAAAACTTGATGTTGAAACTTTTATGTGTGTGTGTGTGTGTGTGTGTGTGTGTTTTTATGTGTTGAGAGGCACTACTCGGTCTTTTTCAAGACTGAAATTTAAAGAAAAAAACATAAATACAACCAAAATATTGATTGGGGTAGGCTGTAACATTTTCTAACCCAGACTCTTGTTATAACTATCCCAGACTATTGTCGCCATCTTAATTTACAGCTAACACCTCAAACTTCACCACTAACAACCTGCATGAATGAAATCCATATAGACACACAATAAGCATGATTTAAGTGTGTTGAGTTTAACTACAAAGCTAGCATTGCTAATCCAAAAATTAATTAGGTTAAAAAAAAAAATACTTTCTTACCTAAAAAATAGTTATTTTCTTTCTAAAATGTGCAGTGTCTGTCACAGGGTGCTGCTTCTTCCCATGTGTAATACGGACTAAACAGAGCATGTTTAGAGTGAATCAGGTGATTCCAAACTTGTTCCTGATTGGAGAAATTGGACGTGTCACAACTATCCCCGGGCTCCCTACATTTTCCACAAAGTAACATGAAAAGGTTACAGTTAGTGAAGTCTGATTGTTTACGAGCCATGTTGTTCAGATTTGCACAAAAACTTCAATGCTAGGTGACATGAACAGTTAAAGACCATTATGACAGCCATTCACAATGTGGTCAGTATCAACACAGTCAATATACTGTGATGATGCAGTATCAACACAGTCAATATACTGTGATGATGCCGTATTTACACAGTCAATATACTGTGATGATGCAGTATGTACAGAGTAAATATACTGTGATGATGCAGTATCAACACAGTCAATATACTGTGATGATGCCGTATTTACACAGTCAATATACTGTGATGGTGCAGTATAAACACAGTAAATATACTGTGATGGTGCAGTATGTACAGAGTAAATATACTGTGATGATGCAATATGTACAGAGTAAATATACTGTGATGATGCAGTATCAACACATTAAATATACTGTGATGATGCAGTATAAACACAGTAAATATACTGTGATGATGCCGTATGTACAGAGTAAATATACTGTGATGATGCAGTATAAACACAGTAAATATACTGTGATGATGCCGTATGTACAGAGTAAATATACTGTGATGATGCCGTATTTACACAGTCAATATACTGTGATGGTACAGTATGTACAGAGTAAATATACTGTGATGATGCAGTATCAACACAGTCAATATACTGTGATGGTACAGTATGTACAGAGTAAATATACTGTGATGATGCAGTATGTACAGAGTAAATATACTGTGATGATGCAGTATAAACACATTAAATATACTGTGATGATGCAGTATACACACAGTAAATATACTGTGATGATGCAGTATGTACACAGTAAATATACTGTGTACATACTGTGACCTGCAAAAGGTGATTACTCAATCAAAAGATTTAACTCATGTTTCAATGTAAATAAATCCGTTGCTTTATCATTTATTAGACCATGACAGTCAAAATGCAAAGACATCTTGTCAAATGACAGTGGACTCTCAAAGTGTGATAGTATCAAATCAAATTGTAAGTTTGTTTTAGTAAATGTGCCAATTCGATTGAGAAAAACTGTAAAACAATACCACATAACTATTATGGTTCTATATGTTTGACAACTTATTGTGATTGTCTATTTTGCATGTAGGGATTTACACACTGAACATGTGTAAAGTTGCATTTGAAAGTAAAATGATTCAATGGCAAATGAATTATTTTTGATTGATGTAATGTTTGAATGATATTTTGATCTGCCGGGCTTACTCAGTGCATTTAGAAATGACTAGAAAAACGTTAATGTTTCCTTGCCGAAGATAAAAAAGTGTTCTTCCCACTCCACACCGGCTGGTGGCAGTAATGCGCCACGGGGGGTCATGTGACGCAGTCAAAACCGGAGCGGAAGTGTAGGCGGAGCAATGCTCTGCAGACTTACATGGCAAAATGGCTGCGACCATGAGCAACGTGGAAGAAATTCGGAGTCGAGTAATACTGGGGGAATTTAATGTGAAGAATGTAAGTCCTTTTTCAAACAATGGTTTGGCGACAACATTAAACGTTAGCTGCAGCGTCGGGGCTCTCTGAGTTGCTGCACGGAGCCGCGCGTGGCACTGCGCGTGGACAGAACAGTCCGTGCTGCGTGCTGTAAGAGTTAAAAGGATAACGTTAACTACCGTTTTATCATCCTGGACCCTGTTTTCCTATGGTTTTGTGACTAAGTTACTGATGGGAACAACAGTCTTTGACATTGGTCTGGTATTAAGCCAGACTGGAGCTGTCGGCAGTCAGCGAAACAAGCTAAAGCGTAGATAAGTTATTAGGCAATTGTGCAGCTTGTATTTACCTTCACAAAAGTGCTCATTTTGCGGCTGACCGGCTTAGATTAATATTCTAAGTGTCTGACAACATTATGGGAAGGATTTCTAAGGAGGTCGACCTTTCTGTTAAAGAGTAACATCCTTTTTTTTTAAACATAAAAACATCTGCGAAATCGCCTTCGCTAAACCCACCAGACTCCATGTTAATGAACAGTAATGTTAGCATCGTAAAACACACTTCATTCAAAATAAATGAAGCTATGAATAAAACTATGAAAACTATTATCAGTTTTCCAACCATTACAACTCTAGTTTTGTTTGAAATAAACACATAGATTGCCAATTTACATTTGAAAATATGTTGGGTCTATACACGCTAAAATTATTGTTTTTTTAAATGGAGTCTGGTGGGTACGACGGAGCATTAGGGACACATCAAAAGAAAAAAAATAAGGAGGAAGATTTATTTTTTTTGTTTATTTTGCATTTCGAGAATAAAGTCGACATGACGAGAATAAAGTTGAACTATACCATTTCGAGAATAATGTCGAAATGTCGAGATTAAAGTTGAACTATACCATTTCGAGAATAATGTCGAAATGTCGAGATTAAAGTTGAAATGACGAGAATAAATTCAACTCCTTTATCACATTAGAGCGACTGTCCGACTGTAGGCATCATCATAGATATGGGTTACATCGATAACCTTATTACATCTGTCCATTACGAGCTATTTCAGTTTGCAGGAATCTTCCAAGTTTGTGTGGTTTCTCCTTCTGAAGAGACGCAATTTTCGGCACAATCTCTTCAGAGTCCTAATACTTCTCACCATACTGTGTTTATGTGCTGAACGAGAAAGAGTTAATGCATTTTGTAGAATACTTATTAAGTAAAGTTAGTAGTTTGGTTTATTCTCAGAAGTCCGACTTGATTCTTGAAATATCAAGTTTTTTCTCGACATTTCGACTTTATTCTCAAAATGCAAAATAAATAAAACATCTTCCTCCTTAATTTTTTCCGTTGATGTGGCCCTAATGCTCCGTCGTAGGTGGGTGTAGCGCTATCGACCTTAGAGCTGTTTCTGGTTAAATAGAGCTATCTCTGCTATAGAGATAGCTATCTCTATATATGTAGGGATGCTTTCCATAATGTTGTCAGACACTTGGAATAATAATTAAGCCTTTCAGTGGCAAAATAAAGCACTTTTAGTGGACAACACTGACGCTGAACATTTGCCCTGTAGGGTTACATTGCAGCCCGGTGTGCCAGTTTAGCTGGTGATCATGTTAACTGGTGATATTTGCATAAAATCTGTGAATGCTCAACAAGGTCCTGCCTATTTTTTAAGAGCGTTCTGCTCTGCCTCCGCCCCTCGAGTGCCAGTTGACTTGTGCCATAGGTTGAAAGAGACTGTTTGTGCTGAGATAGGCCTACACATTCTTCGTATGAGATGGCCCACAATAACAATGATAAATGATCACGTTTGCACATGACTGACGTGTTTCATTTTTACCCCCTAAATGGAATAAAGTGTGGGGTCATGCCAGTTTGTTGAACATCAGTTAGGTTTTGGTATGTGAGGAAAAGATGAACCTACTTCACTGTTTCCAGGCTTGCATTTGCCCATGTTAAATTATATCACCAGTTAACATGGGCGTAGATTTCTCTCATATGTTAACCTGTGTTAACTTGGACTAAAAGTCCAATATATAGATAGACATCACCAAATCATTTCAGCAGTGTGTAGTGTAGTGGTATAGATGACATAGAAGCTAGTCTGTCAACTTTTTTGTCCATGACATCCAAGGTTGGAATCCCAGCTAGATCTCTAGTGCGTTGTTTGGTTTTATTTTTTCCGTTCATACAGTATGTGTCTTATTTGTGTGGATAATGCTTAAAGCGACATGTAGTACACATAAACTGGTGATGCTTTCAGCGTTATCCATTATTTTGTCTCACTTGCAAACATTTTGTGAAAATGTGAACCTCTGGCACTCGAGGAGCGGAGGCAGAGCAGGACGCTCTTAAAAAGTAGGCAGGGCCTTGTTGAATATTCACTGATTTCATGCAAATATCACCAGTTAAGATGATCACCAGCTAAACTGGCACACCGGTCTGTGGCTGCTGGTTACAGCGTTCACGCTTGACACTGGACCAATTTCAAAGATTGTTGTTCCCATCAGTCATTTAGACGCAAAAACATAGGAACATAGGGTCCAGGTTGAACTAACTACAGGATAATACAGGACTTAAAAATGTATATATTTCAATTACCCTATTTATCTAAAACAGCTCATGGTACCCTTTTCTTCTATCATTTCACACTTTCTACACAGCTTTTTTCCATCTGTTCTGTATCTACCTCTACAGCTGAGAAAGCCTTTATATGTTTAAAGCCCCCTCGGATTGGATTAACCTGGTTGTGAACGTCTATCCATGTCAGATCTCCACTCTGTCTTCTTATAACATTATGGAAAGGGGTCCATAACACCCCTACAGCAACATGCTAACACTGTAACCACCACTTCCAATATTAGTACTAATATCCAATAGGGGTGTAAATCACACCTTTTTATCACAATATAATAGTATATAAATTCTTTGGACAACGATACAATAGCTGTGTTGGAAACTGGTCCCTCATTCACTCACTCACTATTCCCTATATAATGTTTATTAAATTGTGAACTATATAGGGAACGAACAAACCAAATTTTGGACACTACACTGAAAATATCGTTGCGTCAGTAGCTGCGCCGGTTATTTGTCTGACGGGCAAGCCGGTGTGTCTTAAAGAAGTAGCCACGTACCTGACCTCAGGGGGATCATCCCCGTACATATGGACAGGGCTTAAAGTATTCCGGCACCGTGCCGGATCTCCGGCGTGCGGCCGTGAGGGGGGAAAAAAAAAAGAAGAAATTGGGAACTTTCATGCTGTTTATTATTTTCGAGTCTGTTGATTTCACCTACCAATCATATGAGAGGAACGCAGCTCTAACTAACGCAGGGCTGAAGTACTCGGGCCTGGTGCCCGATTTCTGGCGTTTGACTATTTTAGAAAAATAAATAAATTAAAAAGTCCACATGCATCTGGACGCTGGATTGATGCGCTGGATTTGACCAATCATCAAACTTCCACCTACCAATGAAACAAGTTCTAGCCAATCAGATGCAAAGTAGGGCAGGTCTTTGCTGAAAAGCGAGAGTGCGGTGTGGTCTCCGTGGTAACGCGGCTAAAAAATATGGATGCAAAGTTTATCAAACTTGGAGCATGTAGATACAGCTTTAGTTGAGAAAGGAGTTAAAAACAAATGGCGCTGGGCATTAATAGAGGACAAGAGAAAACGGGTGGAGACGGGAAGCTGTTTAGCACTTGGTGTCTCAAATTGAGGGAAAGCGAGGAAGATACTGTACGGCAGCAGTGGTGAGAGAGTGCTTGCTAGTCACAAAGCTTCGGTCCGTGCACTCTGTCACACGAGTAAGTTGCCGGCAACGGCCGCTACCGCTGCGACTGCTCCTTCACTGACCGACCGTGTCTGTGATACAAACAATATGTGTGTGCACGTTCATAGCGGAACACTATTTGTCATTAATGATGGCCACTGTGTAAAAGCTATCTGAAGCCCAAACTGCCTTGACAAAGCTGTCTGTTTGGAATCAGCATGGCAGGTATTTAAACATAACGGCCTTGTCCCAGAGTTTATACGTCTAGCTATATGAAAAGCTACACAATGCGACGGTTTTAATAAATGTACATGAAGCAACTAATATCAACATGGACAAAATCATGAATGTACTAATACAAATTAACCCCCCCCCCCCCACCCGTTCAAAAAAAGTTTCAGGCTCAGGATTTTTTTTTTTTTTTAACTTTAAGCCCTGTATGGAATATGTAACAGTGGAGAGAGAGTCTCTTCACTCAGAGAACCCAGGTTACAATGTAACCAAGCGTTTCTTCGACACTCCCACACTTAATATGTAAAACAGACTGCAATTTCATTTTGTGAACTAGAGCTGGGTGATATAAAAAAAAAGAAAATCACTTTATTTTTGACCAAATACCTCAATATTGATACTGCGATGTGACTAAGTGGGTAAAGGCAAATAGAACAGCTAGAACAGTCAGAAAATGACATCACTTTACTGTAATGCAGCCTTAAAACCAGGAAAAGACAACCCTTTCACTGTCATTACTTCAATATCCAAAATACGATACCTAGGCGATATCTAGTCTCATCTCACAATATCGATATAATAATATATTGCCAAGACATATTAAAAAAAAAAGAATCTGTCCCATCCCTCAACTTAGATTAGCAAAGCAGTTTGCAACCAAAAATCCATCACAATAAACTGGTTTCTCTGTTACTGTCGCTGTCGAAAACACACACACACACGCACACACACACACACACGCACATATAAATAGCTTTTTCTTCCCCCAGCTCTGTTTCTCTCAAAATGAATAATATTGAATTATTCAGTTTACTAACACACAAAATACAAGTTAATGTTGAGCTGTATACGTCTGTTCTTCAAACCTCCCAATGGCTGAAAACTCTGGGTGTGAATCTATAATACCATTGCAAAAAATATATTTAACAGTTCAAGATAACTTTAATTAGACTGTAATGTTTGCAGCCATGTGTCTCCTTTTGTTTCATTGATTGGCTGATTGTCTTTTGCTTTTAGGTTCATTCATCAGATTTCCCTGGCAACTACCCTGGCTATGATGACACCTGGGATATGCAGAAATTTCAAAAGGTACATTTCTCTCATCATTATTATTTGATAGCTGTCTGTAAAGAATAGGGCTGGATATCGTTCAAAAATATTCAACATCGGTACCGATACCAATGCCATGACTTTGATACCGGTCCTAAAATAAATTACAACATTACGGCACGAATCTTAATTATTTTCCAGCTCCGACTACGTGAGCCGTCTCTGTGTATCGTAGTCTTTCCTGGATGTCTCTACGATGTGTAACGGTAGACAGCCAATCACAGACATTATTAGATCTTGATGATGAGATTTACTCCTTAGGTATTAAATTTGGTATTGAATGACAAGGCATTTTTTGATACTCAGTACTTTGAAGGCAATTCGGTCGGTGCCTAAAGGCCCTGACACACCAACCAGACGGGCCGACCGTCGGCAGAAAAGGCAGTCGGACTGATCAGTTGGGTCCCCGAGGTCCAAAAAATACCTCAGAACACACCGAAGAGACGCCGACTTGAGCGTACGCTCTGCACGTGCGCGAGACGTAATACGTCTCCATAACAGCAGGCGGCGCTGCTCTGTATTGTTTCCATTAACAGATTATTTCCCAGAAAATGAAAACCAGCAGCTGATTGGACGTTGTCATGAACACATGAACGCTAACCCTAACTTGTCATGACAAAAACCAAATGACACTTACTAAAAAAAGCGTTATGTCATAAATGTTTATGACTTGTTTATAGTGTTTATGACGCGTTCATGACAGTGTCATGTTACTTTTATGTAGATACCTTCAAGTAAAGTGTAACCGAAGATACTTTATTCATCCCCGCGGGGAAATTTGAGTGTCCAGCAGCAGCTCACACATAAACACACTTCCCATACACAACACAGTTCCCCATAATAAATACATAGAATGCAAATGCATACACCGGAGAGTTAAAAACAGGATAAGAGCAGCATAATAACCACTATTGCACACAGCCCAGTTCTTATATGGTCTGGTATAGTTGGGGGGGTTTTGGTGGTGTTAAAAAGCCTGATGGCTGTGGGGACAAAGGATGTCCTGAACCTCTCTGTCATACAGTGCAGTGAGAGCAGTCGCTCACTGGAACTGCTCCTCTGTCCAGCCAGGACGTGAAGAGATGACGTATGAGTGGTGATGGCGCAGTGGATATGACACATGGCTTTGGTGTGGGTTTGATTCCCACTGCGATATATCAACCAATGTGTCCATGAGCAAGACACATAACCCCTAGTTGCTCCAGAGGCGCATTACCTCTGACATATGTAGCAATTGTAAGTCGCTTTGGATAAAAGCGTCAGCTAAATGACATGTAATGTATTATATTTGCAATTGTTGAAACTAGCAGTGCCCGTTCAAAACGTGCCTTTCCTGAACGGGCCGAGTGCTTGTGGAACTGTAACAACTCCAAAGTTTACTGTACAATTAATTGCCTCAGAAATTATTGGGATATATGTGTCGGTTTAAGTCAAATTTAAAATTATGTATTCATGTATTACTTTTGCAAACAAATTCAAATGTTGAATAAATCCCAGTCAGAATACGTCTTTTGGTTATATTACTCTTATGTGACCCAGATAATGTAAAACACAGGTACACAGCCTTGGAAGTAACCCACCCCTCTTTATTATCATAAAACATTGTAATGTAACATAAAACTGACAATTGCCATCAACAGCCATACCCCTTAGGAACTAAATGAATTGCGGTTAAGCAAATAAACGGCGATTATGTATAACGATTGCGATTAGACAATTATGTAATAATTGCTCCAGGCCTATAAAGATGTCCTCTCTGTTTGCAGAACTTCAGAATTGACGTAGTGCATCTGGATGAGAGCAGTATGGAGTTTGACATGGTGGGGATCGATGCAGCCATCGCCAACGCCTTCAGAAGGATCCTACTAGCAGAGGTAGCGTTTCCATTCAGTTGTATTTTGTCATATGTGTACACCATGTTGACAGAAGATGTTGTTAGAAGTTTTTTTTAGCTCGACATACTTCTTTTTCTACGCACATTTGTTTTGTAAAGGCCCTGACACACCCAGCCGACTACGGCGTCGCCTCGCGTCGGCCAATGCCATCTTTGTCTTGGTCTGGCTAACCACACTGTCCCTCTCCCGGGCTGTCATCCGTTGTCTCGGCGTTCGTACAGCGCTGCACAGGAAGGTCTGGCTAGTCCACACAGCATCATGGGATAGGAGAGAAACGTGCTCTGGTTTATTGGCATTTCTTTAAACCAATCACAATAGTCGTGGGCGGGGCTAAGCTCCATAGGGAGCCACGGTGCCTCTGCTAAATAGCCTCAGGAAGGAACTTCTTTTGGTGGAACATGTGTATGTTCAAAAGTAGTTTTAGTCGTGCAACAGAAAACTCTGATTGGACAGATAGTCTAGCTAGCTGTCTGGATTTACCCTGCAGAGATCTGAGGAGCAGTTAACCATAGTCCTCAGAAATCCACTGGAGTTTAAATTTCCTACACAAAGAAAGCAGAAGGTAACGGACATCCAGGCAAAATTTCCGGCATTGATGGAGCAATGCCGAAAGTGAAACATCGCGGATATAGACTACTCATCTGGCTACCAAAGTGCTTTCCTACGATGTGACAAGAGCATGTCGATGAAACAATAAGTTGTTACATAACTAATTTAGAGGCTGGCCCGGCTGGCTAGTAAGCTATCTTGCTTGTTAGAGAGAAGACACACCAGCCCGATAATCGGCCGTCGGACCGTTTGGCGAGGTCGGTGACTCGAGTCTGTTTGGTGTGTCCCGTGCCGTCGGCCTTCATTTGGGCCGACCCAACATGTTCAGTCGGAGACAGGGCAGTCAGGACTCACCTGGAAATGGGGAGCAGATGAGCCTCTCAAAATCTGACGGAAATCTTTTAACCTGACCTTTGTTGATCTGAATGAAGACAGATTCAGAAACTGTACGGCCTATTTCTCTCTTAACATGTTCTCAGAAACACGTTTGGGTGAACTATTTTAGTACAATATGAGATCGGATTCTGAACGAGCCGCCATGACAGTCTGGCTGTGAATTTCCGGAGAAAAAAGAACCACGTGACGTGTTCGTCCAATCAGCTGCCGGTTTTCATTTTCTGGGAAATAATCAGACTGTTAATGGAAACAATACAGAGCAGCGCCGCCTGCTGCTATGGAGACGTATTACGCGCAGAGCGTACGCTCAAGTCAGCGTCTCCTCAGTGTGTTCTGAGGCACTTTTTGGACCTCGGGGACCCGACTGATCAGTCCGACTGGCTTTACTGCCGACGGTCGGCCGTCTGGTTGGTGTGTCAGGGCCTTTAGGGAGCTAATTGTTTAGAGAGAGGTCTATTACTACGCTCTTTATTTTAAATATCACTGTATAGTATATAAGTTTATTAACGTTAGTTTATTTTGTAATGTGTAGGTATGTAGAGATCTTATAAAAGACATGTTGTTAAAATAGATATACCTACACAAGTAGTACATACATAAGAGGGCAAAACTAGATGGCAAAAATAGATATTCCAATCGTGTTTTTAGAAGGAACATTTGAATGTCGGCCCAACGAGGACAGATGGCCGCCTTGGTGTGTCAGGGCCTTTAGTGAATTGTGTATAAAGCCTAATGTGGACAAATAGTACATGTTTTGTATCAGTTTCTAAGAGAAAGGCGTCTTGGAAGTTTTTCATTCCATGCTAATATTTAGTAAGAGCTTTGCCTTATTCTTGGTTGTAGGTGCCCACCATGGCAATAGAGAAGGTGTTTATCTATAACAACACATCCATCGTCCAGGATGAAGTCCTGGCCCACAGATTGGGCCTCGTCCCCATCAGAGCTGACCCTCGCCTGTTTGAGTACAGGAACACTGGTAAAACCACACAGTTAGCCAATCCCCCATATGACATGGATAGCATTTTGTTTCCTCATTAAGTATTGAATTTGCTTATCACATCTGAATCTCTTGTAATCACGTGTGGAAGCTAATTACACTGAACACAATTATAAACACTTTTGTTTTTGCCCCCATTTTTCATGAGCTGAACTCAAAGATCCAAGACTTTTTCTGTGTACACAAAAGGCTTATTTCTCTCAAATATTGTTCATAAATCTGTCTAAATCTGTGTTAGTGAGCACTTCTCCTTTGCCGAGATAATCCATCCACCTCACAGGTGTGGCATATCAAGATGCTGATTAGACAGCAGGATTATTGCACAGGTGTGCCTTAGGCTGGCCACAAAAGGCCGCTCTAAAATGTGAAGTTTTATCACACAGCACAATGACACAGATGTCGCGAGTTTTGAGGGAGCGTGTAAGTGGCATGCTGACTGCAGGAATGTCCAGCAGAGCTTTTGCCCGTGAATTGAATGTTAATTTCTCTACCATAAGCCATCTCCAAAGACGTTTCAGAGAATTTGGCCGTACATCCAACCGGCCTCAAAAACGCAGACCACGTGTAACCACACCAGCCCAGGACATTCCTGCATCCATCCACACTTCCTCGGCTTAGAATTAGTTACGTTACATTACAGTAAATGTATAAGCATTTGATGATGAAATCAAACTTCATGACAGGTCCAAATTGTTTCAATTTGCTTGAGGGCAAGATAAAATATTCATGACACAATTATAATGCTCTCATGACAGTTTAATGTAATGTTAACACATAAAGCTAAATAGTTAATTCAAGTTTGATAATTGTCATGACATATTTACGACGGTTATATTGTCTAGGTTAATGTCAAGTTGTCATTACACAGACATCGACAGGTTGTACTGTCTTGCTTAATGTCAAGTTGTCATAACACAGTTTTCATTAATGTCAAGTTTTCATGACAAAGAAATCTGGGACAATGCTAACTTTGCATAAAAAAGTGTCATAATTTACTGAATGACACTTAATGACAACAGTCATGAACACTCAAAATGACTCCTTCAAGTGTTACCGTCAAATGAGCTGTAGCTTCAAGCTGAACAACAGAACAGATGTGTATGAAACAAAGAAATAACAGCTGTAAGCCACAGACTTTTGCACCTTATTTTTCACCAGTCTCTTGCTCCAACTACTGGAGGCGTTGAGTCTGAATTGTTGAGTTGACACATTGGCACATTAACCAGACAACAGACATGTTTGATTTTGGCTTTTGGTCAAATTACTTGCAGAAATGAACTAATGAGCTACAGATGATATTATCTGCCACTATTGAGCTTAGTAAAGCTGGGTTTGTCTGCCAGAAACTTATCCAAAATGAAACGGACTCTTGGAACCATCATATGAAGAACATTATACTAATATTTAATACCAAGTTCTCAGCTGTCAATGTGTTTTAAAAAAAAAAAAAAAAAAAAAACTTATCGAAGTGTGTAAGTACAATTTTATTTCAGGTCAGGTAAAAGTAAAATGTAGGAAAATCAGTCTTTTTAATTACTTTCTTTGGTTTAGATTCCCCAAATATTGTCCAACATGTCACTAATGCCAGTTCTATCATAGCACATTAGTTTTCCTTCATTCTTTCCAGCTGCTGTTGGAAGCAGACAGACGAGCCTTTTTTTGCTGTGACGGCCCCAAATATAAGAGCTTTTTGTACATTGAAAAGTAACATCTTCAGAGCAGACTTCTAACAGAGATGTGACTTAGGACCCTTGGTTATAAGATTAACAAAGCTGTTGCTCTGAGTATGTTTGCGCTCTGATTTTTCCACACGGTTTATATATGATGCCAACAATGAAAACTCCAACCAAAGATGCCATATTTGGGTGTATCCTTCCATCAAATGGAAAAATTCAAATATCTTGTGTCTCATTTTATACCTATTTGTCCCAAGCCTGGCATGGCAGTGCGTGGGTGCAACACGAGTTGTAGGATGGAGCACAGTGGAGTTTAAACATGTTCGGTTATGCTTTGTTTATTCCAGGTGAAGAGGCTTCAGAGGAAGAAGGTTCAGAAATAGACACTATTCAGCTGCAGCTGAAGATTAAATGCAGCAGGAACCCCAGAGCCAGCAAAGACTCGTCTGACCCACGAGAGCTGTATCTGAACCACATGGGTAGGTCTCAGCTGACGGTGTATCTGAACCACATGGGTAGGTCTCAGCTGACGGTGTATCTGAACCACATGGGTAGGTCTCATCTGACGGTGTATCTGAACCACATGGGTAGGTCTCAGCTGACGGTGTATCTGAACCACATGGGTAGGTCTCAGCTGACGGTGTATCTGAACCACATAGGTAGGTCTCAGCTGACGGTAGTGAACAAACAATTGCTGGGATTGTTTGCAGATAGAGTTACAAAGCTTAGCCGTGACCAGGGCATGCAAACGAACGAGTGATTGTTGAAAATAATCAGTGAGATCATAAAATGATTTGTGATTATTTATGACAGTTTATTCCAGGGACATAAAGTGGGTCCCCATTGGGAACCAGGCAGACGTGTTTGCAGACGCCGTCATCGGACCAGTACACGATGACATCCTGATAGCTCAGCTCAGGCCAGGACACGAGCTGGACATTATCATGCACTGTGTCAAAGGACTTGGTAAGAGCTTTAGATTTAAATATATACAGATATTGGAAAGGAACACGGGCATTTCTATATACATGCTTAATTAGTATGAAGCTTTTTTTTTTTTTTTATGGCCTATGTGTTTCCAAAAAGTACTTGAGCACGAAACTTCGTTCTCGACCTGAGAGAGATCTCGGGTCGAGAACGAACTTTCGTGACAAAATAAATCTAAACTCGTGGTTTCTTCCAGAGCTTTGAACATTCAGTGATCAAGTTGTTTTGGATGTTTGTTTCTGTAGTTTATAGGGTTTCCATGGGGTCTTAAAGTCTTAGATTTCAAAATCTAAATTTTAGGCCTTAAAAAGTCTTACATTTTATTTGCTGAAGTATTGTGTTCTAGTTCTTCAATCATTTTAAACAGGTTTTTAATTTTCCTACGTCAAAGTAATGCTACCTCTAATGCTCATTGAAATGTTCCTTCCTGTGGTGTTGTAGTTCTTGTTGCTAGTCCAAATATAATTTGCTGTGCTACGGCTACATATGAGACCAACATGCAACTTATTTTTCAGCCAATCTAGGCACTAGTCCTATAATACCAGTGAGGAAATCAGGGAATTGTTTTAGACGATGTTTCCAGACTCTGACATCTGACTTTGTCTTTTATGTCGTGATATACACCCAACAAAATTATAAATGCAACACTTTTGTTTTTGCCCCTATTTTTCATGAGCTGAACTCAAAGATTTAAGACTTTTTCTATGTACACAAAAGGCCTATTTCTCTCAAATATTGTTCATAAATCTGTTAGTGAGCACTTCTCCTTTGCCAAGATAATCCATCCACCTCACAGGTGTGGCATATCAAGATGCTGATTAGACAGCACGATTATTGCACCACTCTAAAATGTGCCGTTTAACTGTATTGGTAGGGTTGGGGGGGTCCGAAAACCAGTCAGTATCTGGTGTTAGGGTGTCTCTCGCTCTCGCTCTCTCTCTCTCTCTCTCTCGACCTCTCGCTCTCTCTCTCTCTCTCGACCTGACTGCAGTTCATCGTGGTAACCGACTTGAGTGGGCAAATGCTCACATTCAATGGTGTCTGGCACTTTAGAGAGGTGTTCTCTTCACGGATGAACCCTAACACATATACTGGCTGGTTTTTGGACACCCCAATACAGTTTCAACTTCACATTTTAGAGCGGCCTTTTATTGTGGCCAGCCTAAGGCACACCTGTGCAATAATCCTGCTGTCTAATCAGCATCTTGATGTGCCACACCTGTGAGGTGGATGGATTATCTCGGCAAAGGAGAAGTACTCACTGACAGATTTAGACAGATTTGTGAACAATATTTGAGAGAAATAGGCCTTTTGTGTACACAGAAAAAGTCTTGGATCTTTGAGTTCAGCTCATGAAAAATGGGGGCAAAAACAAAAGTGTTGCGTTTATAATTGTGTTCAGTGTAGGTCTTAAATTTAATTCTTAAATGTGACTTTGTGAAACTGAGTTTAAATATCTTTGACAGTTATACAGCTCATCTCAGGGGGAAACCTTACGCTTCCATAGGCTTCCTGCTTCGACACAGCCTACATACTGCATGTTATCAGTCCAGACACCCCAATATGTTCTGATACTCAAGTGTTTTCTCTGTTCAGGTAAGGACCATGCTAAGTTCTCTCCGGTGGCCACAGCCAGCTACCGCCTCCTCCCAGAGATCACCCTGCTGGAGCCCGTGGAGGGAGAGAAGGCCGAGCGCCTAAAACGCTGCTTCTCACGAGGAGTTATAGACATAGAAGATGTTAATGGTAAGACAGAACTAACCTCAAGAATCTGAAGTCAAATGGACACCAACTCCTCAGATGGCACCGTGAATGGACTAAATACATGAACTGTTAGCCTGAGGACCATATTCTGTGAGCATGCAACACATTTCCACTGTAGCAGCCGGTAGATGTTCTTTCATCTACTGTAGGAGGCCCAGGTATAACAAGTAGGGCTGGGACCATATGCTTTTGTCCCGATTCGATTCTTTCACGATACACTGGTGCCGTTTGGATTTGTATTTTCATTTATTGTGATTCAAAAGTATTTTGTAGATTTTCTTTTCCTTCTTTAAGAAAAACAAAAGTTGAATAATCCATTGCTAGAGACGATATATCATGAGACATTTCTAAGAAGAATGCCCATCACATGTCAGTCTGACATTTATTTCATCTGTAAAGAAGAACATAATGTTTTGATGGAGACAGATATGTCAGCGGTACTGTATAAACAGAACTTATTTAAAATACAAAAAATAAACAATGATTCTAGGGAAAAGAATCGATTTAAAAAATCGTCACATGGGGCGACCTGTAGCTCACCCATGTAGACTAAGTCCTTGGCAGCGGTCCGGGTTCGAATCCGACCCATGACCCTTTGCTGTGTGTCGTCCCCGCTCTCCTCTCTTCAAGCTGTTCTATTGATTAAAGGCCATAAAAGCTAGAGGTGGGGGGGGGGGTCGATACAACAAAGTATCGCGATATTTTCCATGGCAATACGTTATCGATACACGGACGCCAAGAATCGTTCTCTTATTACCGTATTGGTCCGAATATAAGACGGGGGTCTGAAAAAGTGGGGGGGTCTAGACTTTCAGCTGTTCAAGTTGCAGAACGTAAGGGACATCACAGTTTTAACAGCCAATAGAGAAGTCAACTACAAACTATGGAAATAAAAATAATCCATAATCCATTTCATTTTAATGTTACAAACAGTTGGTCGAAAAAGTTGTACCACGGTGACGTTATATGATGGAGAGAGCGAGAGAGAGCCCAGCGGCGTTACAACAAAGCCGTGAATCAGAGAAATAAAACGTGTTTTTGCCGATTCATCACTAGAAGTGTAACTGTTGATCTCACTATCACTAACGCTATCCACATTCATACGTGGACGCAACAAATGATATATCCAGCTACCAAAAGCCTGGAAGTCGGAAGTTAGAACGGAGGTACAATGAGGCGTTGTCATAGAGATGTTACACCGTCTAAAAATTGCAAACGGCCAGAGAAAAAATCTTACCGTGGTCCTCAAAGCGGCCGTCTCCAAGAGATTGACAGGAGAGTGTGTGATTACGTAATGATGGGATGCCCATTACCAGAGCAGTCATTCAGCTGAAGACCTTGGAAACATTAAAAAGTTACTTCAAATGTGACACTTTCATCTAAAAAGATATTGAAAATATTATTTTATTCAAAAGATGTTAAACAACAGCCTACCTTGTTTTATTCAAACATCCAAACAACGTTTTTATTCTAATAAAAACGTGTTTTTATTAGAATTATTTTCAAATAAAATTATTTTCTTTATGAAAACAATATTTGGCTTTTATGGTATTATAGTAGTACATTATTTTTCTAAAAACGAGTCTTAAAAAGGGGGGGGTCGTTGCAATATATCGAAGAATATTGCAATATAATTAAAATCGCTATGACGTCGTATTGTGACATAAGTGTCGTGATGCTATCGTATTGTGAGGCCTCTGGTGATTCCCACCGCTAATAAAAGCCCCCAAACAATCTTAAAAATTAAAAATAAACGTCACAAAAATAATCATGATACGTACGTTTTAAAATTTTTCCCCCACCCCTAATAATAAAGAAGCCTTCAGTGACTTGTTAAATATAGAACAAATTGGTAATGCTCCAGTTAAAATAATACATTCTCACCAGTTTCCTCAATTACATGACATAGATTTAGAAAGTCCAACACCAAGCATGAATGTCAAGATGTTGGGATAGCGGTCTGTATTGAGTCCCTAAAGTCTGTTAATGTCATCATCTATCTTGTTGTGTTCCCCCTCCCCCCACCCCCCTTTCAGGGAAAAAGGTTGCCAAAGTAGTGAACAGTCGCTTGGATACATGCAGCAGGGAAGTCCTCCGACACGATGACCTGAAGAATGTGGTGAAGATCGGAAGACTGCGAGACCATTTCATCTGTAAGTTCATTTACCTCGTGCCCAAACTGCTTCAACGATGGTGTTCAGACTAAAACAGCACTAAAACAACAATTCAAGAAGTCAGAAGTCACTTTAAATGGAATGCCAATTTATTAAAAAAAGAATTAAAGCTATAGTGCGTAGTTTCTGTCGCCCTCATGAGGAATTCTAAGTAATGACAACACTCTCGCATCCACATGATACAGGCCTTCCGTGATTGCACACGCGCGCCCCCCCCTCCACACAGTTGCTAGTAGCCAAGGAGGACACGGAGGATTAAAAAACATGATGGACCCTTCAGAAGCAGACTGATCTCATGAAGTGGCGTATGTAAGACGTGCCAATTCACATGCCATTATTGGCGTGTTACTAAGACGCATACTCGCTTTTTTAGTGTGTTTATCAACGCTGTTGGCCTCCATTGACTTACATTACCTTGCGATTGCGTGTGGATTTACGCCGTAGCGAGTAGTATGAAAGGGCGAAAATTTGCGTAGGGAGGTTGGTCGGGGGGGAGGATGGGTCAAACAACGCAGGACTTTCACCCAGGAGACTGGGGATTGTGTTCTGCGTGTCACGTTTACTAAACCCAACCGTAGCTTTCTTCTCGCGATAACACGCCAAGTGGCGTGTATGTTTACGCCCGCTGTATACATTGTAGACATCCACGCGGATAGCTCAAAATGCGTACAGATAACACGCCACTGGGCTTAAGAAAGTGGGCATGTATGTTTACGTAAAGCCATGTTGTCAGAAGAGGTCATTATCTTCACTTGAAAGTCACCGGACGCCACAATCTTCTGAACATAGTCACACTGAGAAATCCAGAGAGAGTTGTGTGGAGCTGATAGTCTTCATTAGCTTTGTAGAAACTCATTTGGCAATGGCTTGAATGTAATGGACGTTCATTAATATCAAAAAGTTACGCCAGTGACATCACTGATTGAGGAATTTTAAACAGGAATGTGGGCGAGGCATTTCAGGCAGTTGAGAAAAGTGCTGTCTCTGGGAGTGAAATGTTTTTTATTTATTTTTTTTATTTTATACATCTATTACATACACCAAAACTATATAACAAAACTAAGGGCAGGGAAAAGCCCTAAAAAAACCTAATAGGGGCTCTTTTATTCATCTCCATACAGGAGTTTGCATCACTGTAGTTATCCTGTATGTCAGTTCATGGATCTCTTCCTCTCATACAGTTACTGTGGAGTCGACTGGCATCCTGGCTCCAGATGTTCTGGTCACAGAGGCCATCAAAGTCCTCATGACCAAGTGTCAGAGGTTTCTCAATGAACTGGACTCTACCGACATAGAGTGATGTGACGACTGAGCATGCTCAGAACCACCACAGAGGATCTGATGTTGACATATTCCACAGTATGGTTGATACTGTGCTCCCAATGGCTCTGTTGAAACTTATAAAACCTAAACTAGATTTTTTAAGAAGCAGATTTTGTCATGGTGGTCAGACTTGCTTGTAAGTATGTATATACTGCTGTCTAGTATTTTGTATACCACTCTCGATTGTCTTCAAATAAACATGCTGAATCTGATAAAAAGCACCACTAATCATATCTACATGTCCTGATGTGGAGTCCAATGGAAATCTGCTCATTAAAACATAATGGGAAGCACGTGTAGTATTACAGGATGACCAGTTAATATATTTTTGGATATAAAATGAATAGACTGCTTAATTATCATAAGTTCATACATACCTGGTTACTCTGCCAGTGTGTCAGATGTTTATCAATAAAGCATCACTGATGCAGCGTCATTAATTCTAATATTCCATAGAAAGCATTTTCCTATCATGTTATATTTTATTTTTGCCAGCACAACATTTATATATGTACACACAGTATATTATACTTGATTTGATGTATTAAAGGGTAACTACCGTTTTTATCAGTACCTTACTTGAGGCCTATGTTTTCTCAGGTGGTACTTCAGTTAGGGTTAGTATAAGTGATTCTCTTGAGATAGGCTCAACAAGTGAGATGGCAGCAGCAGCTTATTTGTAAAGATACACACAACATCTGTAGAGGAGATGGTACATGTGCACTTATCAGTAGTGAGTGTTGAAATTATATCTTTTGATCTCATCTTTAAACTATCTTGTCCATAAAGACGAACTGGAAAAAGACCTGAGGCAATATCACATTTTTCAAATTAACTGACATCAAAAAAATTATGGAACTGTGTTAGGGCCCGAGCGCCGACAGCGGTGAAGGTCCTATTGATACTGAAGGAATTCTTTTCCCCCGGCTAATTAATCGCCTTTTTGAAGGGCTTAACATACTCAGAAACTTACCAAAATTGGCGGTTGCATCACCTGGTGAAAAGTTACGTATTTTAAGGGTTTCAGGAATAGGTGCACAAAAATGGCTCGCTAGCGCCCCCTACAAAACTTAGAAAATTGAGCCCCTGCAGTACGTTTAACGTAGACTAATGAAACGTGGTACACATATGTAGCATGTCAAGACGTACAAAAAAGCTCATTGGAGCTATACCCTAAACCCAACAGGAAGTCCGCCATTTTGAATGGAAAGTTTGAAATTTGTGCGATTTTGGCCATTTCCACGTCGTACTTTAACGAGCTCCTCCTAGAGATTTCATCCGATCGACTTCAAATTTGGTCAGTGCCATCTTAAGACGTTAAAGATGAAAATAATTATATTAAAAGAATTGTAATAGCACAAAAAAATTTGCAAGTTATAGAGGACCAACTTCCTGTAGGAGGCCATCGAAAAAGGAAGTGAAGTGTAGATTGCCCAATCAGCAAAAAAAATGTTAGGATTCATAAGAGTCCAACCCTGAGGACATTTATACGCAAAGTCATAGTGTCATAGTCATAGTGGCAACAGCAAGTAGACATAAAAGTCAAGGTGCTATACTTTAACTATCTTCTCTGAGAGATTTCATCCAATCAACTTCAAATTCGGTCTGTGTCATCTAAAGCCCTTAACAATGAAAGCAAAACTTTTTGCCCAACGGTGTGGGCGTGGCGTGGTGGCCATTTTGGGCATTTATCGATGAACAAAGAAGTTGTTGTAACTTGAGTGTAAGTTGTCATATCTGCCCGAAATTTCTCACGATTGACAAGAGTCCAGACCTGAGGACATCTACAGGCCAAAATTGACTTTTGGTCATAGCGCCCCCCGCTGGCAACAGGAAATCCGCCTTATATGACAAACATCATCCGATTTACATGAAACTTATAATCTGTGGTCTACATGTGATACTGAGCTGCCCCCTATACATTTACCACACCCATGTACTCAGGCCACGCCCCTTTTATGGCTTTTGAACCATTTAACTCAGCAGAGTTCCTTTGTCATTTGTCATGGTTTGTCCCGCCCCCTATGATTTAGCCACGACCCCTTTCATAACTGGTGACCCGTTTAAGGTAGAGTTATGTGAGGTATCAATGAACTCAGCAGACTTCCTTTTTTATTGGTAAAGGTTTGCCCTGACCCCTACGCTTTAGCCACGCCCCCTTTCATAACTGGTGACCCATTTAAGGTAGAGTCTTGTGTGAGGTATCATTCAACACAGAAGAGAGTTCCTTCTTCATTGGTGATGGTTTGGCTCGCCCCCTATTATTAAGACACGCCCCCTTTCATAACTGGTGACCAATTTAAGGTAGAGTCTTGTGTGAGGTGTCATTGAACTCAGCAGAGAGTTCCCCTTTAATTTACAGTGTATGAGTGCCGCGCAAATGCACGGCCGCAAGCAGCGATGTCCGCCAGGAACGCCGACAAACAAGGAGGTGCGAGGGCCCATCCAACGCTACTTGCAGCTTTAATTTAGTTTTGTTTTCCCTTGTTCCTATCAGTTCAATGCAATAATATATTGTTATTATAAAACAGAATACATGTAAACTGAGTTGGGAACAGTAAATAAGTAGTAAATAAAGAAAACTGCTGTCTAAACTTATAAACAATCCACACTGCTCCGTTTGGATTTACTTCATTGGTTGATACTCAAAACACGGAAGTCACTGAAAGTTATCCAATCAGTATACATACATACATTGAAATATGAGATTGTGTGCCATTACAGTTTTACCCAAGTGGAGACACTTGTAGGGAAAGGAAACACAAGGACACTTTGGAATAACAAAACCATTTCTTATGTTATTGTATCTTGTTTTCCCCAGCTGCACACACATTTCTAGCCTGGTCCTACCAGACTCTGGTACACTAGCCTGGTCCTACCAGACTCTGGTACACTAGCCTGGTCCTACCAGACTCTGGTACACTAGCCTGGTCCTACCAGACTCTGGTCCACTAGCCTGGTCCTACCAGACTCTGGTCCATTAGCCTGGTCCTACGAGACTCTGGTCCATTTCATTTGTCCAGAGAGTCTGGCCTCTCTCCATTGATAAGTGTTAACTTTCTTGAAGGCGCATACTCTGTTGAAGTTTAAAACTAATGGATCTGCCCAGAGCCCCTCTGGATCTGCCATAACCAATCGCTAACGTTGGCTTAGCATCGCTAGCGTTAGCCTTAGCCAACTCCTTCACCACTAGCGGAGCGAGCTGGAAAATCAAACTGTTCCCGAACCCCGTGGGGAGGAGGGCCACAACATCATGGCCACCAACACAACTCAGCAAAGATCGTTCTTGCTCGGGCTTTAACTTCTGGATATTTGGCAGCGTTGCCACAACGGACCGAATGGCTTCGCTCGCATCTTTCTCCACCGCCATTACGGAACTACAACTCAAACTAGCGCACAACCTCAACGTCATCGTTCTCAGCCACTCCCTCTGTTCACTGATTGGACCGGTAAAGATTTAACCGGAGAAAACCCAAGAATATACCGAGAGCCCAGACGGAGTACTGAAGGGAAATGAAAATTGAGAGGAAGTACATTTCTTCTCTCGTGATTAAAATGACCACACATAGCTAATATAGGCCAATGTACTTGGATGAAGAACACATGTTATTGCAAGTAACATATGTACTATGATTAAAATAGTTGTTTTCTCACTGCTCAAATATGCAATGTTTGATTGAAAATCTGGGAAACGTTCTTGCAGCTATTATCAGCAAGGACGAAGTACAGAGCTCTAGGAATCTGTTCATTAAAAATATATATACTTGCTAAACGTATACGTTGAGTAAGTATATCTTTACAACAGATCTGTTGTTCTCAGTAACTATTCCAAGTACACATCATGTAATGCTCAATTGGATGTATACTAAAAAAAACACATGAACTTATAGTTTTCTCTTTCTTTTTCTGGGAACTTTTATTTTTATATCACTTTTTTTAAATACTTTTTTTCACTTTAGTTTCTTTTCTTTTTTTTCACTTGACATGCTAGCTTCTCTATGCAGCGTCACTTCCGTCTCCTCCTTAGCAAAGCAAGATGGCGGCCGTCGTAGAGAGAGTTGATGGATGTGTTGGGTCCTTGGACTCGGACGCGGTGTCACCGAGACAGTCCAGCCCTCCACCGGACCAGCCGCACCAGAACAACCCGCTGTTAGGACTGCCCATTGTGGCCATCGATGCCATTCTGAATTTTCTGACCTACGACGAAATCAGCCTGCTGCGCTCGGTAAGACCAAAAAACAAGCCACCTACAAGGTGAACAAAGCTAATGCTAGCCACATGCACGTATCTTTGGATACTAGTTATGTAAATTATTCGCAGAAATAATAGTATAAATTGTTTAGACCCTGTGTTTAACGTCAATTGCAGCCATGGCCTGCAGTGCTCACTGCGCTGTTAGCTAATGAGCAGGGCAGCCTAGCTAAGCAGACACCGGAGTAACGTTACACCACAGACACACAAACGCACCACAAGATTAATGTTGATACTCAACCCAACTGTTAGATCCTGGGTGTGACGTTGTAGATATCCCTGCAGTTCACACATGTCCCCATGTCCTTTTGGATTTGTACTCTAGTGAGTTTAGCTGGAAATCATTCACTGGTCAGTTTCCTGTGCTTTTCACTGCAGCTCTCTCAACAGTCCCTTTACCTAATTCTGTTAACGTTACATGTATAGTTGGCTAGTTACATACATGGAGGTTTTTGCAGGGCTTTATAGGGCACGTGGACTTTGTTGTAGCCGTTGTGTTTTGCTATGCAAAATGTTCCGCCTCATCTAATATGGGGTGGCAGTAGCTCAGTAGGGAGTTGGGTTGGTTCAAGTCCCCATACGGACCAAAGTATGGTGGTGGTACTGGTAGCTGGAGAGGTGCCAGTTAACCTCCTGGGCACTGCCAAGGTGCTCTTGAGCAAGGCACCGAACCCCCAACTGCTCGGGGCGCCTTTCCAGGGGCGCCCCCTCACACATCTCTCCATTAGCACGTGTGTGTGTAATTATGGCCTTTGTAGGGCTGGGCGATATGGAGAAAATCGGATATCACGATATTGTTGACCAAATATCTCTAACGATATTGCGGCGATATTCTAGGGTTGACAATTGGTGTTTTAACAAAATATCTTCATGCTTAGATTTTAGATAAAAAATCATCAGTAAGGTGGATATAATGTCTAAGTGGGGAAAAGGCAAATAATAGAACAGCTAGAAGAGTCTGGAAAGTACAGAAAAGTACATCACTTTACTGTAATGCAGCCTTTAAAACCAGGAAAAGACACTTATGTCAAATCACGATATTACGATATCCAAAATCTAAGACGATATCTAGTCTCCTATCACAATATCGATATAATATCGATATATCGCCCAGCCCTACTAGGCCTGTGTGTAACGTGTCTAATAATAACAACTGAGGGAAAACGTAATTTCCATTGCAGGATTAATACAGTATAAATTATTATTAATATCTGTGTTGCATGGGCGGATTAAGACCAAATGGGCCCCTGGGCATTGACAGGCTCCAACCTCGTCCATGACTGTTTGCATGTTTATGCCTGCTAATTTGCAGGTGTACTGAAACTGATGAAGTTATGTTGTTGGTTGAAGCGGTTTTGTTTCCTGTCTAAATCCTGTCCTGGCTGCCACAGCAGATCCACACTGACACACTTCTTTACAGATATCCCAACAAACTATATCAGATGATACAACATATTAAAAAAACAATTAACGGAGACATATGCTCATTTTCACAGTCACACTTGTATTTGGGGTTTCTTCTAGGACAGCTTGTGAGACTTTTGCATTGATCTTTGAATCACAGTAATAACTAATGACAGTAAGACATGTACAACATCTGCAACATGACTCCTCCGTTTTTCCTCTTGCTACAGTGTACACTGTAGACAGACTCTTAGCCAGTACTTGTCCAATTGTCTCTGATATTTGATCCAAACCAACATGGTAAATGAATGGGTCAATGCACATGCACCTTGTGAGATGGGGTACACTTCCTGTTCACTGTGCACTGGTGAATAGTTTGCAGGAGTAGTGTTGCAAAGAGAGACACATTTCCATGGGAAGTTAAGATGGAGAAGAAAGGAGTTTTTTTTTCTAGTGAACTTGTTTGAGAGAAATTAGGGCTGGGCGATATGAAGAAAATCAAATATCACAATATTTTTGACCAAATACCTCTATCAATATTGCAATGTAGGGTTGACAATTGGTGCGTTCAAAAAATATTTACACAGTGAGATTTGTGATAAGTATTTATCAGTAATGTGGATATAATGACTAAGTGGTTAAAGGCAAATATTAGAACAGTCTGGAATGTTCTTAAAATGACATCACTTTACTGTAATGCAGCCTGTAAAACCAGGAAAAGACAACACTTATGTCATATTACGATATCCAAAATTTAAGACGATATCTAGTCTCATATCACGATATATCGATTTATATTGATGTATTGGCCAGCCCTCAGTAGGGTTGGGTACCGAGACCCGGTGCTAATACGGCACCGGTGCCTTAACGACCGGAATCTCCTGGGCCGAATAGCAACGCGGATTTCGGTGCCTCATTTTGGTGCCACCTAAATGTCTGCGCTGCTCTCTGATGCTCCGAAATGCACGTTAGAGGCAACAGAAACATGTGACGCTAGTTAACACTACACTACATGTTACACAGGTAACGTTAACCTACCGTTAGCTAGCAGCTGGATTAAACACGGTTAAAGCTGCTCTAAGTGATGTTGGGTGACGTCACTTCTTGTTGACGTTCGAATTATTGTCAAACAAAACGGAGGCTAGCTCGCCCCTCCCTCCTCCTCATCCCGTCCCCTCCCTTCCGCGCACTAACCCCCCAACCCCCACACCCAAATCCTTCTTGTCGGTTATTGGCTGGGACACACTTTGTTTGGTGGTGCAGGTTGGCGCAGATTGTTTTTGTTGCCGTGTGTGGAGCCTGAGCTGTCTACAGAGACCGTGTTTTTTACAGTGTGTTCAGGGGACAGGCAGCTAGCAGATAGTGAGGAGATGTTTGCTGTATGTGACAAAAAATTGTTGTAGCCTAAAAATGTGTGACATCGCTTGGAGCACCTTTTAAAATGCTGATGGCTATGTGTAAAGTATGGCTGTATTTCACTGTAGAGGACTCCCAACACCGGGACGTACAACAGTCTGCAGCAGCCGTTGTTGGAAAAACAACACAGAAACTCTCCTTGCCAGCATCGTGGTGCGTTCAAAGTTATTGTAAAATACCCGTTTCCCATCTAGTGGTTGTTTTTGTCGTTTAACAGCAATTTACTGGTGGAGTAAGTTATCATTACATTATTGATAAATCATTTAATTTTGACCATATGGCCGTAGCAATAAACAAGCCTTTCTTCAATGTCGTCGACTGTTGTTTTGTGCTCTTCTTTTTGTTCAGGCACCGTGTTAAAAGTATTGCTTTAGCCAACCCCTAGCCCTAAGAGAAACGCACATCAAAAGCAACACTAGGTCTTCTGGCATGTTGTGGTTGAAAGTATGAACATTGAATTGTAAGCTGCACTGCATTCAGCAGCACTCTTCCATCACATGTCATTTAGCATCCCATTAAATATGATTTCAGTAAAATGACAACCATCTGCATGCACAGTGCATTCTTGATCACATGTGCATTACACACTACTGCCAACACTACTGCACTGTCTGAGTCAAAGGACTACATGCTTTCATTCATGTGTTGATTATATTAGTGGAATGAATATATCTAAAATGTTTTTATTTCAGTTATCCAGCAGATAGTAGCCTAAAGCAAAGTACACAGTTTATATTTGCTAGTCTTTCAGGGTTTTCCCTCAGAATGGGCCTTTGGGGGGGTTACTGTGCATGTACGGTCTGCGTACAGTGAATGCAAGTCTTTGTTACCTCATTTGGCAGAAATCTATGCCTTTTCCTGTAATTTCTGACCATTTGATAAACAAAATTGTATAATATGCTTGAGTAAATGAAACCCTAGTGAAAACCTTCCTCCACAGTGGATGGGAGAAAAACGTGTTCTGGTTTATTGGCATTTCTTTAAACCAATCGCAGTCGTCTTGGGCGGAGCTAAGCGTCAGACAGAGCCACGGTGCCTCTGCTAAATAGTCTCAGGAAGGAACTTGTTTTGGTGGAACATGTGTATGTTCAAAAGTAGTTTTAGTCGTGCAACAGAAAACTCAGATTGGACAGATAGTCTAGCTAGCTGTCTGGATTTACCCTGCAGAGATCTGAGGAGCAGTTAACCATAGTCCTCACAAATCCACCAGAGGTTAGAACTCCAACACAAAGAAAGAGGAAGGGGACGAACATCCGGACAAAAGGAGCACATCCGGCGGAATTTCCAGCGGCACCTGAACAATCCTGGAAGTAGGGCTGAAACGATTCCTCCAATAATTCGATTACAAAAAATCCTCGATGCAAAATGACTTGCCTCGAAGCTTTGTCAATATTACTAACGTTGTATCGCTGACGGACGGTGTTTCTGCTACTGTCGCTCACCAGACGGCTCAGTCTGCTGCTGGAGACACATGCCAGAGGTAACTAGTGAGGGGCTGAGAGAAGAGACCGGCTGGAGGAGACCACAGGAAGGGTCCAAAGGTTGGAGTCAGTTCAGACACATGCCAGAGGTAACTAGTGAGGGGCTGAGAGAAGAGACCGGCTGGAGGAGACCACAGGAAGGGTCCAAAGGTTGGAGTCAGTTCAGACACATGCCAGAGGTAACTAGTGAGGGCTGAGAGAAGAGACCGGCTGGAGGAGACCACAGGAAGGGTCCAAAGGTTGGAGTCAGTTCAGACACATGCCAGAGGTAACTAGTGAGGGCTGAGAGAAGAGACCGGCTGGAGGAGACCACAGGAAGGGTCCAAAGGTTGGAGTCAGTTCAGACACATGCCAGAGGTAACTAGTGAGGGCTGAGAGAAGAGACCGGCTGGAGGAGACCACAGGAAGGGTCCAAAGGTTGGAGTCAGTTCAGACACATGCCAGAGGTAACTAGTGAGGGCTGAGAGAAGAGACCGGCTGGAGGAGACCACAGGAAGGGTCCAAAGGTTGGAATCAGTTCAGACGCAATTAAAACTAAAACTTTGGACAGTGGGTCTACTGCAAAATCAAACTAGCTTAGCACAATAATAGCATGACGTCAGTGCTTTAGCATCTCAACAGAGAACATGGAGTCTAACTTCATCATCCATTCCACGAAGAGGACCGACAAAAGCCAATCACAGAGTCGTATGGACGATGACACCACATCAAACACAACAACTACCAAAATCAAAGACCAGAAAATACGTAGTGGTGACCACGATCTGAGCTGACGCGCTGACTATCCTTCAGAACAGCTGATTGTTGCACATCTCTCTCTTGCTCTCTCTCTCTCTCTCTCTCTCTCTCTCTCTCTCTCTCTCTCTCTCTCTCTCTGTCTCTCTCTTTCTGTCTCTCTCTCTCTCTCTCTCTCTCTCTCTCTCTCTCTCTCTCTCTCTCTCTCTGTGTGTGTCTCTCTCTCTGTCTCTCTCTCTCTGTCTCTCTCTCTGTCTCTCTCTCTCTCTCTCTCTCTCTCTCTCTCTCTGTCCCTCTCTCTCTCTCTCTCTCTCTCTCTCTCTCTCTGTTCCTCTCTCTCTCTCTCTCTCTCTCTGTCCCTCTCTCTCTCTCTCTCTCTCTCTCTCTCTCTCTCTCTCTCCACGGAGAAACAGCTGATCAACGATCTAATAGCATAAGTGTAACAGAGCTGTGTGACATTATAATCAAATATATAAATGAAAATAGCTTAAGTATAACTAATATTTACATAGGTCTAGTTTTGAATGTTTAAAAACGTTAAAATTAAAAAAAAATTAAAATTTAAAAAGAATATCCGATTAATCGATCGATTAAGTGCTAGATCAATCGATTACAAAAAGAATCGATAGCTGCAGCCCTAGCTGGAAGTGGAATGTCGTGGATATAGACTAATGAAACCCCAATTAACAAAACCTGTTAAAAAAGAATTGTATTCCGACATTAGAAGGGGAGGCTTGGGAGAGGCTTATCTTCTTCTTCTTTGGTTTTGCTGGCAGACTTCTGGCCCGGAGCCACTGGGAGCTGCCCAATTTAAGCTTCATTTTGGCTCTTCAGAAACCTATGGATGATGATGGGTGATGACTACGTCCATATTTTATACAGTCTATGCTACAAACCACCGTTAAGGATGCATGCCGCCACCTACTTTTCCGCTAGCTCGGTGGAGATGCCGTAGGCGGCTAAAGGCCAATTTAGGCTTCTGCGTTAAATCGACAAGTATGTACGTAGGTACGTGAAGACACGGAGCCTACATCGTAGCCTGACGTGCAGCTCTAAAAAATTGTAACTACACGGCGCAGCGACGCACGTCACTCGGCCGTGGCTTGGTAGCGTTGCATTTCCCCGACTCATTTCCTGTTTCTCCTTCTCCATAAACATGAAGTCAAGGAGAGGGTTAACTTCTCCTGCTCCAGATTTCCCACCGTGGTCAGAAAGAACAGGAAGACACTTTGTTTCTCTCACTATGACTCTAGAGTCACTTCTCACTCTGAAGCTACTCACTCTCTCTACCACACACTCCCCACACACACACACACACATCAGAATCAGAATCAGAAAAAGCTTTATTGCCAAGTACGTTTACACACACAAGGAATTTGTCTTGGTGTCGTAAGTGCATGTCACCTTAAAGCAACACGCACAGACACACCGAGTCGCCATATGCGGCGCCAACCCAACTCTCTCTTAACTCTCGCAGGGACAGATACAGCAAGACATGAGGAGAGGGGAGGGGGAAATAAGCAGCTCTCAGACTATCCTCATAAAGATAAGAACAGTGTGGGAACAGGAAAAAACACCTCAGCACGTAAGCACACAAACAGTACATTTGCACTGCTACATACATAACACAACATAACAGAACATAACATAAATGTACAGTGGCACATTTAGCGGCAAAGGCGTGGGACTGGGGGTATAGGATGGGGTGGGGGCGGTTGCCGGCCCTGCTATTCTCTTAAAGAGATTGACACACACACACACACACACCAACGCAAAACTACTACGACTCCATGACTGTCCTGTGGAGTCACAGGACAGTGTCTGACTCTCCCGGGACCCTCCTCAGGACACTACTAACAGGACAGGACAGTTTTTACTGCTATTGCTTCTCCCAAAACGGTACAAGCATTGATACACACTCACAGAAAACTTCCGGGATTTCTCGACGCATTGCTTCGAAGCCTCGGCCCAGAACGTAACATCGCTAGTAAGAATCCTAGAAAAGACAAATACCTTGGTGCTGAGGTGGCTGGGAAAAAGATTCTGAACTCCACCAGCAACTGAAGTACAGTTCTGTTACCCTTATTTATGTACATACTCATCAAACCGAGTACCTGTTGCTCAACTATTTAATGTTGTCCGTCTCCTCCAGGTGTGTAAGCGCATGGACGTGATCTGCCAGCGCGTCCTCAACCAGGGCTTCCTGAAGGTGGAGCGGTACCACAGTCTGTGCCAGAGGCAAGTCAAAGCCCAGCTTCCCAGGTCAGTCTCACACCAGTACAAGCAATGCACCAAAACAGCGGTTTAGCCACACACTGTGCAATGACAGGGCTCTAGTGACATCACACTCATGTTTCTGAAGGGACATTATAGTTAGGGGTGTCATGAAAACAATATTAAATAAAACGCCGATACAGATAATCTGCAAACTGCCAAAAAACGGCCCGATCATCAGCCGGGGCCGATAATCGGTCTATCCCTAATACTTAGATACTGTTACTTAAGTAACATTATCAATGCAGGACTTTTCCTCGTAAAAGAGTATTTTTACAGTGTGGTATTATTACTTTTAATAAAGTAAAGGATCTGAGTACTTATTCCACCAGTGTGTTTATCATGAATTGTTTCCAGGCGAGAATCGGAGAGGAGAAACCACTCCCTGGCCCGCCACGCTGACATCCTAGCTGCCGTGGAGACGCGCCTTTCTCTGCTCAACATGACCTTCATGAAATACGTAGACTCCAACCTGTGCTGCTTCATCCCTGGAAAGGTTAGCTCCGCCAAACGCACGGCAGCATTAAAAGGCTTCTCTCCAGTACTAGGGGTTAGGCATGGGCCGGTATGAGATTCTGACAGTATGATAAACGGTGTTTGGTGTTTTAAGCCCCCAACGTCGTCTTCCAGGCAGAGCTGCATGGAAGGGACTAGGGTTAGGTTAGGGTTGGGTGCCTTGAAGTCGACAGTCGCAACGCTGCCTGGAAGGAGACGGTGGGGGCGTAAAACACCATCGAGCATGATAATCTTCAGCAAAAAAAAATATCACGCTTTCACGGTATCGCTGTATTGCAATTACAGCTATAAATGTATTATTTTGAAGAATTTTTTTTTTCTCCATTGAACACAATGTATTTTATTTTGAAACACACTGCACACTGGCAGGGAGAGGGATTTCTGAACTGTACTTTCTGTTACTGACGACTCGCAGCAGTACAACTCTCACAGCAGAAATGATATGATGGGAAATTTTAAGATGTTTTGAAAGCGACTTTTTTTTAATCCGCGGTATACCTTGAAACCCATGCCTACTAGGGGTGTAACGATACCTCTATCTGGCTCGATATAGCAATTCAGTGATCCGCATTCTAATAATATGGATGCAAAGGGAAAATATAGATACAAATCGTCTGTGAGATTCCCCTTTATTTTAGATTCCCACTTTATATTCATTGTTTTTATTAAAGAGAATAGTTTGTTTTCAATCTAAATGTCTGGAAGAGCTCACTAATAAAATTGTCAAATCATATTTTAGTTGCTATTTTGAGTTGGAACTGTGTTAAATGGGCATATATCGTCTCATATCGATGGCAGGCCCCTGAATTGAATCGTATCGTAACAGACTTTAAGATATCAGTAAATATCCTATCGTTGCCAAAAGAATATGTATAGAATATATCGTATTGTGATAAAACTTGTGATTTACACCCCTATTCAGTACAGTAGACAGCTGACAGTTGTATTGTATGCCATAATTAGATGTCTTAGTCCCACTCCTAGTCTATAATTAAGATCTGATCAGAAATAATGTCTGTGTTAATATCCTCTCACCGTGAACATTTCCTAAACGTTCACCACAGTTCTCTCCTAACCTGCTAGTCTTAGGCAAACGTGCTCAGTTCTACCGTTAAAAACAGAAATGTTCAATGCTATATCGATTTTTCAAAGTCTACCATCCTTGTCTCGACGTATGAAGTGAACTGTACAACGTACGGCTCAGTGAGCTTTATTACAAATGTCAGTGTGATCTTTGAATGAGGTTTTCTTACAGTAGAAAATAGGGTTTAAAAGTGGACAAATGGTGGTGTTTTCATCACAAAGACCCCAGCTTTTCAGCTCTTCTCAGAAAAAGCTGGCTGCACTTCTCTGACCTGGCCAGCAGAGAGCCCAGTGATGTTTCAGCCTTGTTTCAGGTGTGTGTGTGTGTGTGTGTGTGTGTGTGTGTGTGTGTGTGTGTGTGTGTGTGTGTGTGTGTGTGTGTGTGTGTGATCAGGTGATAGATGAGATTTACCGCGTGCTGCGCTACGTGAACTCCACTCGGGCTCCACAGCGAGCTCACGAGGTTCTGCAGGAGTTGAGGGATATCTCCTCCATGGCCATGGAGTACTTTGACGAGAAGATTGTGCCCATCCTGAAGAAGAAGCTGCCGGGGGCAGACCTGTCCGGACGCCTCATTGGCTCCACACCAGGTAATGCACATGTTTCTCCTGGCTCATAAAGTTAGAGTTCAAAAGAGAGAGTCACCCACAGCAGCTCTCAATAAGACAATACAGGTATGTAGTAAAAATGGCAGCTCTTGTGGTTTCAGTCACAGTTTAAAAAGAAAGAATACTGTCCAGCATGGCTGGTTGGAGGCTTCACTGTAAGATGCTGAATGTTTAGATAATTAGAATTAGATTAACCCTCCTGTTGTCCTCGGGTCAAATTTGACCCATTTTCTAAAAGTTTCTATATCAGAATTTTGGGTTTCTTTCAACCAACTTTTCAAAAAATAAAAATAACCTGGAAAATCCATTCACTACTTTCATTAAATTTGAGGGTTCAATTTGATAGCATTTGAAGAAAGAATGTTGTTGTTGAAAAAAGTGATACAAATTTCAGAAAGAGCTTCAAAAATGAGGGGAAAAAATAAAAAGTCAAAATAGCGCAAACAACTTGGATAAAAGTGACAAAAATGTTATTTGGACCCTAAAAAAAAAAAAAAAGTTGCATGGTCGACTGGAAGACAACACAAGCACTGGATGCTTATCTTCACATTTTAAAAAATAAAAAATGTTATGGCTAAAATATCTGAAAACACGAGCTTGTGCTGTGATGCAACTAGGGCTGTCAAACGATTACATTTTCTTAATCGCGATTAATCGTTGAATTTCTATAGTTCATCACGATTAATCACATGTTTTATCACATGATTCTAATTCTAAAATGAGTTTGCATTCCAGACCTGTTTTTAAGTACATATTAACAATGGAAAGCAATTCTTACCAGTGTATCTTGACTGGGAATCAAATGAATGCAATGAAAGTTACTTTATGAACTTGATTTTAAGATTTGTATTTGTTTATTATATATTTAATCTAGTCACACATTTGAATTTAACAACAACTCTGAATGCACCACAAGGCTGTAAATTACCAGTTTCATTGAACGCACCGTCTGTGTTTTTCCGACAACAGCAGCTGCAGATTGTTACATCCTGGTGTTGAATCCTCTACAGTGAAATACAGACAAACTTTACACCGTTTAGCGTTAGCTGTCAGCATTTTAACCGTGTTTAATCCAGCTACTAGCTAGCGGTAGGCTAACGTTAGCAGCTGTAGACTATAGTGTCAACTAGCTAGCGGTAGGCTAACGTTAGCTGCTGTCGAGTATAGTGTTAACTAGCTAACGGTAGGCTAACGTTAGCTGCTGTTGAGTATAGTGTTCGCTAGCTAACGGTAGGCTAACGTTCGCTGCTGTTGAGTATAGTGTTAACTAGCTAGCAGTAGGCTAACGTTAGCAGCTGTTGAGTATAGTGTTAACTAGCTAACGGTAGGCTAACGTTAGCTGCTGTCGAGTATAGTGTTAACAAGCTAGCGGTAGGCTAACGTTAGCTACTGTTGAGTATAGTGTTAACTAGTGTCATGTGCAGCGATGTTTCTATTTCCTGTAGCGTCTGTCTCAGAGCATCAGAGAGAAGAGCAGACATGTCAGTGGCTCCAGAATGAGGCACCGAAATCTGCATTGCTATTCCTGCAGCAGCAGGATGTGTTACGAGGAAGTACGGCGAAATAGTAGCCTGTTAGGCACGACGCAAAGCCGAGTGAAGTGAAAATAAATTAATAAATGGCGGCATGCGATTAATACAACTTATACAAAAAAATAAAATAAATAAATAAATAATAATAATAATAATAATTAACACATTATGCTCGGCCCTTAATCGCATCGCGATTAACGCGTTAATGCTGACAGCCCTAGATGCAACACATTAGACATGGTTTCCAATACAAATAATGACGTCTACTTTAAATTCCCGTTTCAAAGTATATTAATGCTTACTTTAATGTTCCAGAAACACAGGCGTCTCATGAATCATTGAAGCATACTAGTGTATGTTCTGACCATGAGTGTGACGTTTTTTTCAACTTTGTTTCTGAGAAATCGTGTATGTTCTGTCAGTTTGGTGTCAGGTGGCTCTAAATACTGTAGGGTTCACCAGTTAATTCATATATTTGAGTTCATTTACAAACACATTATTTACAGTGTTTATACAGTTAACTATTTACATATTTGTGTTTACACAGTCAGTATATGTATCTTTACACATGTAATTATTTACATCAGCAGTTGTACCTCTATGGTTTTCCTCACATTTACCTGAGTCTCAGTTCTGCTAGCGTCTGATTGGTTGGTTCAGCTACATGTGATTGAGAAAATGAAGTGTTGTTGTGGAGCTGATGAAGTGTGAAGAACAGTAAAGTGCTGCTCAACAAACTTATCTGTCTCCCTCCCCCCCAATTCAATTGAGACCCTGTTTATAGATGAAATGAACAATGACAGTCTCGTACTTCTTTACAAAAAGGAACCAGATCTTTTCTAAGAGTTGTTAAAGGGTATGTAAGTTAATAGGGCAATTGTCCAGCTTTTATTTACCTTCACAGAAGTGCTTGTTTTGCCACTGACAGGCTCATATTAATATTCTAAGTGTCTGACAGCATTATGGAAAGGATCCCTACAGAGATATACCTTTAAACCTATTTGAGACCTTTCTGTTCAACCAGAAACAGCTCTGAAGTCGCTAGCGCTAACCCCACCAGACTCCATTTAAAAAAACAATACTTTTAGCGTGTATAGAGCCAACATATTTTCACGTGTAAATTGGTGAACTATGTGTTTATTTCAACCAAAACTAGAGTTGTGATGGTTGGAAAAGTGGAAAGACGACCCAAAACGGCTTTTCATAGTTTTATTTAGTTTCTGTCGACTTTGAATGAAGTGTGTTTTACGATGCTAAACTTACTTACTGCCCATTATGCCTGTTGGCATGTAGGGCAACAACAAAGGATTTCCACTCTTGTTGTTGTTTTGGGCCAGTGTCTTTATAGAGCCCCAGGTGTGATGTAGGGTCTTCAGCTCTCCCTCCACCGTCCTGCACCAGGTATTCTTGGGCCGGCCTCTTTTACATTTGCCATCTGGTGTCCAGTGAAGGGCAGTTCATGTGATGTTTTTTTTTTATTTTTTTTTTATTTACTTATTTGAAAGAAAAGGGGGACAATACATATTAATGAACATTTTCACAAATGTAAATATGCCAGATTATAGCCTTAGGCTAATTTGCAAACCCCCTGGCAGGTTGGTGTTGCACACAAATTAAAGAATCCATACAAAAACACTATATGCAGACTACAAGGACACACATCACATCATGTTAGAACAAACAATAACAACAAGAATGGACAACAAAGGACATATAGAAAAAGAAAAACATTAACTCTCTACGTATTACATGTCCAATCCATTTCCATCGCCTTCTCATAATGATGTTAGCCATGTTGTCATGTTTACACTGGCTGAGTAGAAGTTGATTGGAGATGGTGTTGGGCCAGAATATTCTCTTTATTTTACGAAGGCTTTTGGTGTGGAAGGTCGGCCGTTTGTGAAGATCGCTTTCAGTTGGTCGCCAGCACTCAGAGGCGTATAGCAGGGTAGACAGGACACAGCTCTGGTACAGTCTCAGCTTGGTGTTGGTGCTGTACTGGGCAGACTTCCAGACGTTGTTTAGTCTCTGTAAGGTGTTTCGGGCCTTGCTGAGTCGGCTTGTGATGTTGTTGTGTGTTCCTTCATCATGGCTGACAGTGCTGCATAGGTAAGTGAAATGGTTGGTCATGGGTAGGTTTGTCTCTTCTATTTGTATTTTTGGGGGGTTTGGGATGTTGAGCGTCATCAGCTCTGTCTTCATCTGGTTGATCTTACGATATCTGACGATGCTAAAATTACTGTTTAATTACATGGAGTCTGGTGGGTTTAGCGAATGCAATTTTCACGGATGTTTTTATGTTTAAAAAAAGGAGCTTACTCTTTAAAAGAAAGGTCGACCTCCTTAGAAATCTTTTCCGTAATGTTGTCAGACACTTAGAATATTAATCTGAGCCTGTCAGCGGCAAAACGAGCACTTTAGTGAAGGTAAATACAAGCTGGACAATTGTCCTATTAACTTACATTGTAGCTTTTTTTCCCGCTGCAGACTGCAGAGATCTCTCTTAATACCGGACCAATGTCAAAGAGTGTTGTTCCCATCAGTCACTTAGACACACAAACATAGGAACATAGGGTCCAGGTTGAAAAACATGGTAGTCACCCTTTAATCTTTTGTTCTGATGATTGACCTACAGTACCACTGTCTTGTAAGGCTGCTGTCAGCTCTTCTTTCATGCTTCGAGACACATGAGTCTGATTCCCAAAGTCATTTCTTAACCTTAAATACCACACACGTTGATGTGAGGCTCTCGGTTTCATATCATGGTACGTTAAATAGCTTTGGCTTTTGACTGGCTGGACAAAACAAGCCATTTGAAGATTCATGCATGCATGCATTTATTTACTATAAATTAATGAATTGAAGTAATAACGGACCGATTAATCAATACCACAATAATTAGTTTTTAGTTGCACTTGGGGCACATTCTTGGTATGGGTAGGGTCCCCATTTTCCCACATTTTAATGTAATTGTCTCAGAAATGATTGCAATTAACAATATAATTGTCTCTTTCAGTCAAATAAAAAATAAAATATCTTCATGTATTTATTATTTTTCTGATACATTTTTGAACGTATCCCAGATACATCCTTTGGTCATATCACTGTTATGTGATGCAGATAATGTAAACCACGCCTCTTTTATCATCATAAAACATTGTACTTAAATGAACATAAAACTGGACGCCTGGGTAGCTCACCTGGGAGAACGCGCCCATATATAGAGGTTTACTCCTCGACGCAGCGGCCGCAGGTTCAACTCCGACCTGCCGTCCTTTGCTGCGTGTCATTCCCCCCTCTCTCTCTCCCCTCCCATGTCTTCAGCTGTCCTCTGTAAATAAAAGCCTAAAATGGCCAAAAAATGATCTTAAAGGAACATGAAACTGATAATTACCATCAGTCTTATCCTGCTGCATTTTTAATTTTGCTGGGATGGATCTCTTGTTTTTATTTTGTGCAATGGTAAATTCCTAAAGAGCTGTGAACCTGTGTCCTGTTCCCCCAGTGGCCGGTCCGTCCACCTCCCTGACCACCATGTCCCTGTTGGCCAAGAACACGCCGTCGCGCTCGGAGATGACCAAGGTGCAGCAGCAGGTGAAGGTGAACGGCGCGTCGATGACGGTGCTGCGCCGCGAGATGCAGGAGATCCGCGTCAAGCAGCTGGAGCAGCAGAAGCAGCTGCAGGACCAGGAGCAGAAGCTGCTGGAACAGACCCAGGTGATCGGCGAGCAGAACGCCCGCCTCGCCGAGCTGGAGCATAAGCTCCGCGAACTGATGGACAGCAGCGCCGCCGCCCTGGGCGGAGCCCGGCCCGGTGCCCCCGCCCCCTCCACATCCAGCAGCCCTGCCGCCGCCGTGGCCACCGCAGCCGCCGCCACGGCCAATACGGTGTTGGCCAGTGGCAGCGCCGCCGCAGCGTCTCTATCCAGAGAGCCAGAGGGCGAGGGGGGGGCATCACTCAAACGCACCAGAAAGAGCTCGGAGCTCCCGCGACAGTCCAAACGGCTGCGCAGCAAGAAATAAGAGACTCCGTGTGTCCATTTAGTTGAAGTTCTGTTTTTTGGTTTCGAGGTCTGACTGATCACATCTTCTCCCAAATCCCCCCGCCCCCCCGCGTCTCTGCCCACCCCAGCAACCCCAATCAGAATCGGAACAGGCAGGTGGTCGGGCCTTTGCAGCGAAGACTATTTATTGAACATTACGTTAAAATCACTGTATAGCTTTTCAACGTAGATGCTTTTCTAACAGGCTTATGTTTGCCAAAAAAATTTGGTAGGGCTTAACAGAAATTCCGATAGTGGGTTAATCTGGTCAACGGAAGTCACATGTCACGTAATATTAATGTAGTCCCTCCCTGTTTCTGGAATCAAATCTACCAATAGATTTCATTTTACAAACGCACACAATTAAAAGGATAGTCCAGTGAAAATGTAGAGTCATGACAGTCCTTATATCACAATAACCCATAATAATAAACCTACGTTCTTCCTAACTTTGGCTAAGTGCAATAAAAATCGGTAACCCTTTACTTGAAGGTATCTACATAAGAGTGACATGACACATGTCACTCTTATGTAGATACCTTCAAGTAAAGTGTAACCTAAAAATCCTCTAGAAAGTAAGACATAATTGATATTCCTTGGCAGCTTGGTTGGTCCGTCCAAACTCGCTGCTCAGTTCAGTCTGACCAGTTTTTGAATCGCCATTTAAAAAAAAAAAAAAAGAAAAAAAAAAAGGCAGTGTTCAGGTTGCATTAGTCAGAGCGTCACCTGTCGTCTCATGTGGAAATAATCATTTCTATAAAAGGTTTCCAGCAGGACAGTCCTACAGCTCCTGGTATTCATGCTTCTCTTTTACTGGAGGCTAAGAAGCACAAAGAACCGACAGAACTGCTCTCCAATGGATCATACCAGTGTTTTTACACATTTCAGCCTTTTAATACAAATAATGCACAGCTCAGAACTTTTTTTTTTCTTTCTTCATAAAGTACTCCAAGGGTTGCAGAATTTTGAGTGTGTACTTTCTGGATACTAACATTGATTTCACTGCAGAAACGTGTACGTCATGACTTGCCTTGATTTTCAAACAGCCGTTTGAATTGTTTCGCTATCGAAATTAGAACTAGAGACCATGCAGTTGCACAATCATGCTTCATTCTTTTTTTTTTTTTTTTTTTTTTTTTTTTTTCAAACAAACAATTTCTTGTTGAAATCATTATTCTTGAGTCTGACAAAAATGTATGAACTCAAGTTTACCCTTCCTAGCTTTTGCCCTGGGCTTTCAGCCACAGCCTGAAGAAATAGTGGTTTGAAAATTGTGGGTCAAACGTGAGTTAAGAACACATTGGAATTAGTAGTTTGAAGTCGAAGATGTAGTTAAAGGCTCTGGCAATTTAATATATTTTTTTCCCCATCAAATGTTTATTTTTTTTTAAGATCTACTTCTGCTCCAGATTTTTTAAATTTTTTTCCCCCCAGAGTTTCCCGCTGCATCTCTCAGCCTTCAGTGGAGTTTGGTGTATTTCCGTGGCTAAGGACAAACTGTTTGGGAGTTTCTTGAGACTGAGTTGAGTTTCTGATTTCTCCCAGCATGCACCTGCTGGACTCAGACACTCAGTTACTGTTTCCAAGTCTTAATTATTTGTAGTAAATAGGTGGCAACGGAGAAAAACACTCGTATGGTCCCTAAATGTCAAAGTAGAAATTGTTTAAAAAAAAAAAAAAAAAAAGAATACTGTATATGTAATGGCATTGAAAGGGTCTGTTCACGCATTTTCTCGCCTCTTCTCCAGTGCCGTGCAGATGTTTAGTTTTTTCTTGTCCATGTTTAGAGAGATCTTCTGCCTCCATTAACGGGATTGAGCCTAACTGCCCGGATAGATGTCGCCAGAGGAGAGTGAGAAAATACATCTTTGACCCTTTTAAGTGTAATTTTTATTTTTTAATTTCACACCAACTTTGAAATTGAGGTTTAAAATCATTTAGTGTAACGCCTCCTGCACACTGGCTGTGAGGCGTAAGCGTGGTGTTTCTGTTGCGTGTCAGCTCACGATTAATGTCATAGTTAACTCGCAATTAATTACAATTAATCGCACATTTTTATCTATTCTAAATGTCCCTAGATTTCTTTTTGTCCCATTATTTTTTATTTTTTTTCTTATTTTAACGCTCTTATCAACATGGAAATTTGCTTTGTGCAAATGTTTTTTTTATTGAAAACAACATTGGCATACTGTAGTGTTCAATTTCACACTAACATTCTCACTTGGAGCAAATAATCAAACACAATGTAACGGCTTTGACGAGGGGGCGGAGAATTCACATGTGCCTGGTCATCAGCTGTGTGCCTGGTCATCAGCTGTGTGCTTGGCCATCAGCTGTGTGCTTGGCCATCAGCTGTGTGCTTGGTCATCAGCCGTGTGCTCGGCCATCAGCCGTGTGCTCGGCCATCAGCCGTGTGCTCGGCCATCAGCCGTGTGCTCGGCCATCAGCCGTGTGCTCGGCCATCAGCTGTGTGCTTGGCCATCAGCTGTGTGCTTGGCCATCAGCTGTATGCTTGGCCATCAAGTGGTATTTCAGACTGGACGTGCTGCGATGATAGCTCAGTTCACAACGACCAAACACACAGATCACTTTGGTCTTGTCAATGGAACCATTTGGCAACTTTTTAAAAGTAAACTTTCCATTCAGAATCTTATTTGCATCCATTTCGGCGTCTCCCGCTCGCCATCCACTCAAAACGTAACGTTAGCATTCTACTCTTTGGCCGGCTCGCAAGCCCAAACAAGTGTGTGCCTGTTGTGTTTCTGGTCTAGCTAGATCCGGTGTGGTGTTGTAGTTTTTCTAACGTTACTAGTTGTTGCAACAGCATGTGGAAAAAAAAAAAAAACCCTATAGTTTGCTAGGCCAAAAAGAAAAATTTGACGCCGTAAAAATGGGTTTGCGTTAACGCCGTTAATAACGGGTTTAACTGACAACGCTAGTCTTTCCACACCAGAAAGGTGTCTGACGCGGCACTGCTGCTGCTAGCCTTGTCTGTACTGTTCCCATTGATAAAATGAAATATAGCGTGTTGTTCAACCTTATATATATATATACTGATTAGATTACAGCAAAGACAACGTCGGCAGTATTGACTGCAAAATAGACTCCAGAATATTTCGTTATGTATTGACAGATGCAATATTTGAAAATCGATAATTATTTAAAAAACAATGTTAAATTACATTTATATCTGCATTTATGTCAAAACCTAGAGACTTTCAAACATCAAAATGTCATTTATTAAATTTATTTGTGTTGCGTGAAAAATAGGCGTTTGTTCTATTTCTAGCATGCTCGCGTTTTCGGCGCGATTCGAGCCGCGCCTGAGACGTGCATGTCACGCTCGAACCTGTTACCGTGGGAGTCAAAATAAAAACGCTCACGCCACGCAGCCAGTGTGCAGGAGGCCTTAAGGAAGTACTGGAAGTTGTCTGGTTACAGCAGAGGGGTGCTAGACATGTACATTTGTGCTCAACAGAATGGTTCAGAGTAAGATAGTTCCCCCAGGTACTCTCCTCTCACCTTGCTCAGCTGGGTTAGCTCTCAGCCCATATTGTGGCTGCGATTTTTTTCTTTGTTTGAGCCTTTTCTGTTGTTTGGATGACCTGAACCACTCATGGCATGACCATTTTGGGTAAAGAAACTTTGGAGATGCAGTTCACGTCTTGCTGAACACTAGCGCATATTATAAAGACACTGGGCAGAAAAAACACAAGAAGATGTTATCTAGTGGCTTAATTTGAGACTGCGTCTCAGTTTAGGAAACTGTACTGTAATCTTCATGTACTTTAAAGTGTAGATTGTGAATTATTTCATGTATGTATACCAAGAAAACTATCTTTTGAGTTGGCCAACTTGGGGCTAACTGTACGGTTTTTTGTTGCACACATTGCTGTTACAAATGTAAAAATCAAACCTATTAAAAACTCAACTTAACTTATCCACATATCTCTCTGTTTACACCCATTATAAGCGCTATTTATAGGTAATGTTCTGCATCCTCAATCACTTCACAGGTTCATTTATATTTGTTCACTTAACTCCAGTAGAACATATGCATTTGTAACATTTTATGTTATTCCATTATTTGGTTTTGCACTTGTGAGAAACGCGTTACAGTGGACAGCCATGCTAGCGGATCAGTGAGGCTGGTGGTGCTTTGAGCTAAATGCTAAAGCTGATACAAAGCAGATATAATATTTACCCCATCTGAAGGCCTATCCCAAATCCCAGTTTGTACATCCCAGAGTCCTCTCCTCGCGTCTAAGTCGCGCCCAGGGGAGGAGGTCTGGGTATCGTTAAAGAATGTCCGATACTGGTACTGATACGTACTAAACAATACCAATTTTATAAAACAAAAAGAGGTTACAACATTACACGTTATAGCACAAATGTTTTTATTTATCTTTCAGCGTATGTAGAGTTTTCCCTGAGTGTCACTACGACGTGTAACATTAGACAGCCAATCACAGACATTATTAGATCTTGGTAGAAGCATGCTGCATACTTATTGGCTCACTGACTTGATGAGATTTACTCTTCAGGTATTGAAATTGGGTATTAAATGACGAGGCATCTTTCGATACTTTAGAGCACGGGTCTTCAACGTTTTTTAAGCCAAGGACCCCCCCCTTAGCTGAGAGAGAGACGGATCAGGGACCCCTACTACATATACTGTATTGTATAAAATGAAGTTGCATAATAAACTGGGCCTACAATAACCTGTGGGCCCGCCTAAAGCCTTTATACATACCTTTTTCTTGTGCATAGAATACTAAGTGATATTAAAATAGGCTAATAGTTGTTGGCATGGTTTTATGAATCATGTCTTAATGTTGAACATAAATGTGGCGCAGTGAATCCTTTAGGGGGATGAACTGTATCTGTGGATGGCTAGCTTAGTGACTACCTTACAGGCCAGTAAGACTATCATCAGTGGGGATTTATATTTGTTTATAATATGCTGAATTATTTTTAGGGCTTTTTAATTTTTTCAGATTTCTTTTTTTTTTTTTTTTTTAAACATAATTTATAGGACCCCATGCATTGACTTTGAGGACTCCTTAGGGGTCACGGACCACCTGTTGAAGATCCTTGCTTTAGAGGCAATGCGGTCGGTGCCTAAAAAGTATTGAATTTCGGTACCCAGCCCTGCAGGGGAGATTAGAGGACGAGGAGTCGAGGCAACAGGCATTTAGCGAAATGCAACCTCCTTGCTCGGAGACCTCGTTTTGAAGCAATGTCGATTTAAATATGAGGTGCAGCACGGCTGCATCAGCTGTCCATCGTGTTGATCTCTGTCAGATGAACAGATAGCACTTATATATTTACTTTGAATTCTTTATCTTTATTTATTTATTAGGACAATGCACATTAATCAACATTTCTGTAAATGTGCCAGTGTTAGTCAGCTGGCTAATTTGGAGTTGTAGTCCTGGGATTATTTATATGTGACAGTACCAGTACATCCCAACAGGGGGAGCCACAACCTTTCCAGACACAGTCATGATGTAAGATAATAAAACAAGACAAAATATATTCACTTCATGAGAAACGAGAAATCTCATTCATCACATTGGGAATGAGGGTATCAAGGAAGATTCGGTCCTTATTTCCACCTCTCTGACATCTTTACTGTCTCCATGCCCACTGTAGTTCACTCAAGCTGTGGTTGTGACTGTTAAAGAGCCTACATCAATGATTTCTTATCATGATTACCAACAGAACACTTATGTTCACAGATCTGGGTTTTTAAACTCTTGTTTTGTTTCCCCAACATAATACAACTTGCATGGACATTATAAACCCCAAATGTAGTATTCTATGTGATTCTTCCCCTAACATTGATGTGAACACCAGACTGGGTGGGTGAGTTGATTCCCCTTGATCATAGTATAGCAGTGTATACAATTACAACAAGAAAAATTCCCACTAGGGATCTGGGATAGAAAAAAATGAGTGAGCCTCTTTGGCCAATCGGACTTCACTCGATAATCGCATGAATTGGAAGACTCTAAGCACAGGTATATCTAGACTAGGTTTGAATGAATCAGACCCCTGAACTTGGCGTAACTTATTGACACATGCACAAACAGGACCTATATAAATGCATTACAGCAGAACTATCATGCTTTTCCCATATTTTCTGTCATATTCAAATAATGAGGTACATGTATTTCGGAGAAATCCCCGTGAGTTAAAACGTTCAGATTTCAAACTGTTCGAACGCTCCAGGTTTCAACAGTTTTTTCTACTCTCGGCTAAGTGTTACGCAATTCTAAGCCGGCCTTCTGTGATTGGTCATCTGCTAGGCAGGACTGGAGTGTTTTTTTAAAGCTACTGCGGTGTTAACATTGTCGTATGTAGCTGCATGCTAACGGCAGTAAAAGATGTTATCTTGGCTGCCAATGTTGTTAAATTCTCCCCAATTCTGGGTCACATTACTCCTGAAACATTTCCAGTTATGTAGTATTTAGTTTAGAAGCTTTTAGCTGCGAGTTTTGATGGTAGAAAGTGCTGCTATATTTTATTTTAGTGTCCACTGCTAACAACAATAGCTGCGTACTAACGCCAGATAGCTGTAATCTTGGTGGGCAGTGTTTGTCATTTCTCCCTTACTAATGTGCTCTGAATGCAGTTAAATATCTAATTTATTTTGTGCAGTTTTGATATTTAATTTATTTGAGTCACTTTTATCCATGCAGTTGTCATGCTCCTCCTCATTTTCATATTAATGTGCTATGAAATGCACTTTGCACATGTAAATATGTGTATTTGTTTGAAATAAGATGAAATACGTGTGTTTTCAAAGGCTATTTTTTGGAGAAAAAAATTAGCTTGGTTTGAACTCCATAAAAGTGGGTCGTGACTTAAAGCTTTAGTACATAACTTTTTGATATTAATGAACATCCGTTCTATTCAAGCCATTGCCAAATGAGTTGCTACAAAGCTAATGAAGACTATCAGCTCCACACAACTCTCTCTGGATTTCTCAGTGTGACTATGTTCAGAAGGTTGTGGCGTCCGGTGACTTTCCCGCACAGAAACTCAAGTGAAGATAATGACCTGAAGAGTCCATCATGTTTTTTTTAATCCTCCATGTCCTCTTTGGCTACTAGCAACTGGGTGGAGGAGGGGTGTGTGTGTGGGGCGGGTGCGCGATCACGGAAGGCTTGTATCATGTGGACGAGCCGACAGTGTTGTTGTCATTACTTAGAATTCCTCATGGGGCCACAGAAACTACGCACTATAGCTTTAATGACCAAATGGGTCATTGTGGGTCACAATGACCAGTTGAGAACCCCTGACATAATGCACCATATTATTACATTTACATTTAAAAAAAAAAAGTGCAACCCCTGCATTTTGTAAGAACCACTGTATTATGTGATAATTTATTACAAAATACAGAGAAATGTGTTATAACTTGCGTTCAGGGTTTTTATTACAAAATGCGGCAGATTATTACATAATGCAGGTTTTTTTTACATTATGAAGTGAAAATGTATCACATTTCGACGCTGTTTTTACATAATGCGTTGTTACACATCCACACCTCCCGAAGCCTGCGGAAGGCATTCAGCATCATAAAGGACTCAAAAAAGATCAGTTAAATAAGGTAAGTCTGCACTGTATTGATCTGGAGATATTAAATATGACACAAGGTGAGCTTGCCGGCGAGCTCAGGGTTTTAAAGGCACAACACAGGTGTCTGGCACCCTTTCCATCCCAACAGCTGGAACTCAGTGTTTTTCAGGAACAGTGGCAATGGGTGAAAGATAATGTATGTTGATGTTGGAGACCTTGCATCATTGTCATGCCCTCATTTTTTCATTCCCTCAACTTCCTGTGGAGCAAAACAGGAAGTGTTCCATTGTTATGATGTTCAACAGCTGCAGCAGCCCTGCACTTAGTAACTGGGAGAGGGGGTGGTGGTGGTGGTGGTGGTGTGGGGGGTGTATCCATAAAGAGCGGCCGGTATCCATAAAACATCGTGCCCATGATTCAACATAATCCATATCCTTCCAAAATCCTTGCAGCAAAAAAACAGAATTTGCAATACAAATGAGCAGTATGTAGTGCCTGAAATGGGCCAGTACTCGGTCCCCATGGATACCCTTAACTTCTGATTGTTATTTACAGTATTGTTAACCCTCCTGTTGTCCTCGGGGTCAAATTTGACCCATTTTCAAAAAGTTTCCAGTGTTTCCTCTATGTTGATATTACCACTGCAGCCTGCCACGGTAAAATTTCTGCCGCCACGATATCAGAAATAGGGCAGACACACAACAGGGTTTCTGCTATGTGCACCGCCGCTCCTTCAGCTGTTTATGAAAAGTCATAAAGTCATAATTACACGACTCTGCAGAGCCGTGTGCTCTACTGAACTCAAGCGAACTGTCATCCGCTCTCTCTCCCCTTTAGGGTGAGCAACTGGAACAGTGACAGGACGTCATCACTCGTGAAGTCATGGCAACCAAATAAACGGCGCGAGTACTACTTGTCACTCAATCTTCGGCAAAGTGACAAACGGCGACGAAAGCTGCGACATGAAATCATGGAATATGACAGCTACGGTTTATTGGAAAACAGCATTGTGGACACTGAATTTGATGAATTTACTGTTTATCAGACCCCAGATGAGACAAGCAGCTAACGTTAGCCACGCTGCGGTGATGGTCCCTCTGCCTCTGACTCCCGCTGCAGGAGACTGTGTGTATTCCTCCTACACGCTGTAGTAACGTTACTGATTAAAAACCGTTTTCCAGTTTAGCGGGGGTGCATATGTAGCAAAACGTAGCTAGTAATGTTCACTCAGCGTTTTGTTTTGTTGTTGAACTGTGTGTAAAATGAGCGGTGACGTTAAATCACCCTATGGTACCGTCTATTTGCTGGATGGTTTCAAGGTAACGATCGGTAGCTAACGTTAGCAGATAAGCCCGTACTTTTTGACGTTCAACGCTGAAAAAAAGTGACAAAAACATCGGGGGAAAGACACTTTTGTGTCTTTCCGAAAGACACAAAAAAGACGAAAGACGAAAGACTCTCCTCTTCAAGATAATTTTAAATCTTGACCCAGAAAAACTAAAAGTTGCATGGTCAATGGGAAGCCAAAACAAGGTTTAATAGTATTATTAATAGCTGATATCATAGACTGTATATACAGTCTACAGCTGATATTTTCTAAACAAACATTTGCTTATTGGGAAAAACCTAACGATTCTATGTCAAATCTGACATTCAGCCCCCCACTCCCCCCCATATTGGCCAAATGGTAGGATCCTTTGTTTCATAGCCACACTTTCAGACACTGCAACGACTGTGAGTTTGGTAGTCAATTCAGGCTCCTTAGATTGAATCGTTGAATAGTCGCCCATTCGAGGTTACCCCGACAAGATATATGTATGAATATAAATATATCCACACACACATGCAATGATGATGTCATGGAACTGATGCATTAGGGTACTGCCACCTTTTTTATTCCAATCCAAGCACTGGTAAGGCAAGGCAGCTTTATATGTATAGCACATTTCAGCAACAGGGCAATTCAAAGTGCTTTATATAAAACATTAAAGAGCAGTTAAAAACAATTACAAAATTAAAAACGGATAAAATAGGAGAATAAAATTCACAGTGCAGTATACGAAATTAACAATTAAAATAAAAGAAAGGCAACATCAAAAAGAAAGGTCTTCAGCCTTGATTTAAAAGAACTGAGAGTTGCGGCGGACCTGCAGTTTTCTGGGAGTTTGTTCCAGATATGTGGAGCATAAAAACTAAGCACTGCTTCCCCCTGTTTAGTTCTGACTCTGGGGACAACAAGCAGACCTGTCCCAGACCACCTGAGAGGTCTGGGTGGGTCATAGTGTAGCAGACCTGTCCCAGACCACCTGAGAGGTCTGGGTGGGTCATAGTGTAGCAGACCTGTCCCAGACCACCTGAGAGGTCTGGGTGGGTCATAGTGTAGCAGACCTGTCCCAGACCACCTGAGAGGTCTGGGTGGGTCATAGTGTAGTAGCAGATCAGAAATGTATTTTGGCCCTAAACCGTTTAGTGATTTATAAACCAGCAGAAGTATTTGGATATCAACAGGAAGCCAGTGTAGAGACTTCTGAACTGGAGTGATGTGATCCACTCTCTTGGTCTTAGTGAGGACTCGAGCAGCAGCGTTCTGAATCAGCTGCAGCTGTCTGATTGATTTTTTAGGGAGCCCTGTAAAGACACCGTTACAGTAGTCAAGTCTACTGAAGATAAAAGCATGGACACGTTTTTCCAAATCCTGCTGAGACATGAGTCCTTTAACCCTTGATATATTTTTAAGGTGGTAATAGGCTGACTTTGTAATTGTCTTAATGTGGCTGTTGAAATTCAGGTCTGAGTCCATGACTACACCAAGATTTCTGGTTTTTGTTGTTTTTAACATTGTCTTTTGAAGCTGAGCACTGACTTTTAATCATTCCTGTGTAAAAGTAATTTCTACAACACAGGATTGTAAATAAATGACATCAAATAATGACGTATAAGTACCAAATTTACAATATACCATTTCACAAGAAATAAAGCCATTGACTAAAAAAAGGAACCTAACATTTGTTTAGTTTAGCTTTGGTATTCATACAGTTGTCTTGTATAAACACAGTCCTTACACACACACACACGCACGCACATGCACGCGCACGCACACAGTCACAGTTTATGTTTTGTTTTTCTAGTGCGTTTCCTTCTCGCGTTTAGAGGGCAAAGGGAAAGAGGCAACATCCGTGATCCTATCTGCCAACTAGAGTCAGAGTCATTTTTTTAGGAGTGCTCTCTGACAATTACTGGATGGACATAAAAGGCTTTGAGAGCTGACTGGCCTAAGAATAACCCCATTTAGAGCAATTTACTACTGTGGGAGGGAGGATCAGACTGGAAGTTTGTTAAAATGTTTTGATTTGTCCCATTCACCTCCCTCTCTGTGACCACTCATCATCTTTACTTTCAGCTCCATTTGTGTTTTCTTCCCAACTACAATTATGCTAGTTCCCTCCACCGTTTTGGAGGATTTCCACATGGTCACACTGAGCTTGCACCAGTTACTGATAAGAGTTTACTGATAAACTGGCTGATATCAGACTTGTATTACAGTTTTTCACGATCGCTAAGACCACTTAAAGGTGCTGTAGGTAGGATTGTGAAGATCCAGGACAAACAAACAAAAAGATCCAGACAAAAAATGTGAACATCGACAACTTCTCAGTCCCTCCCCCTTTCTGCAAAGCCCCTCCCCCCACAAGTGAGAGCTGTGCACAATAGAGCGTGTGTGAAGAGGGGGCAAGGTGAGGAAACCTATCTGCAGCTCGTGCACGGGGAAGGGGGAGGGGAGGACCCTATGAAACGTGTGTCTGAGCAGTGATTGACACGCAGTTAGACACCTCCCCCTGGCCCTGATTGGTGCATCTGAACAGGGAGCGGTGGGTTTTTGCAAATCTCACTACAGGCTATAGGTGGTGCCAGAGGAGCCGGATTTTTTTTAATTTACCTGCTTCATGTAGTTCTACTGGAACATAGGGCCAGTTTCAGCAAATATGACAGAAAGTTAGTTTTATAAGTCTTACCTACTGCACCTTTAATGGAACTGGGATCCACTTGATCTTCATCATCACCTTTCTAGCACAGCAGAAGTCTTCTCATGTAACATGACACATTTTCCATGACTTTATTTTATACTGTATATACAGATCTCATTTAGACCCAAAACTTTGGATTAATTGTGTTGAACAAAAGGAAAACATCTATTCACAGCTGATATAAATTACTTGGATTATTATAAATCCCTAATGCACCTGTGTGAAAATCCTTTGCAGAACTTTTCAATCAAATATCAGTCCTTCACTAGATCCAAACCTAGTGTATGGCTGTAGCGGTCCAGCCAAAAAGAATGACATGGAAAAATCTGATGCGATACAATAAAATTGTATTTTTAAATTTGGATACACTTGCAGTACAAACGCTGTACCATAATGAATGTCCGAACTTGTCTGGTCAACTTTAGGTCTTACATATCATACATACTGTACAACAGTTCATGGGCACAGAAATATACGAGGGGCAATCTGGGACATTATTCACGATTTCCTCACACACATACAAGTGAAATGCTCTCACACACTATTGAAACAATCTCATATACACTACTGAAAGTGAAATCCTAGCTTTTCAGTAGTTTCAATTTGTGTTTCAGTAGTGTATATGAGAGTGTTTTAATAGTGTGTAAGAGAATTTCACTATGTATGTGTGTGAGGTTTCAGTATGGTATGTGAGCGTGTCATTTTTCAGTAGTGTATATGATAGTGTATGTATAGTGTATAACATTTCCAGTGGTGGAATGTAACAAAGTACAAATACTTCGTTACTGTACTTAAGTACATTTTTCACGTATCTGTACTTTACATAAGTACAATCAATAGTGCATACTTTTGACTTTTACTTCGTTACATTTTGCAGAAATTATCTATACTTTCTACTCCACTACAATTCTACAACGTTCCGTTACATTTTTGTTACATTTTCTGATGTTTTCCCCCCACGTACTTGTTGTCCAAACCGTGTGTTCTCGCTAGATAAATGTGTGCAGCATTCACTGTCCCGTGGGAAATAATGCAAAGTCGAGCTTCATGCAGATCATCCTGATAGATAACCAGAATTGTAAGTCAGAATGTAAACTGGGCCACAGATCGTAAGCCCAATTACATTAACCTAAAACTAACTTAATTAAAATGCCACAGCCCATAGGCCTACTGTTTTTTTTTTTAATTATTAGAATATAGACATTAAGAGAATAAATCTTTATGCAAGTACTTTTACTTTTAATACTTAAAGTAAATTTAAAATCAGGTACTTTTTACTTTTACTTAAGTAGGGTTTTCATTGTTGTACTTTTACTTTTACTAAAGTAAATATATCTCTGGTTATTTGTACTTTTACTTAAGTACTGAGATTCAGTACTTCCTCCACCACTGAACATCCCAGTAGTGTGTGTGAGAGCATTTCACTTGTATGTGTGTGAGGTAATTGTAAATAATGTCCCAGATGGCCCATCATACAAGGACCTGCATACAAGAATAAAAACAAGAAAGAAAACCTTCTTAGAAAAATATCGTTTTTCTACAGTTCTTTCCAAATTAGTGTAAAAAAGTGCAGAGTGCAGCAGTTTTTTTTTTATCTCTAGTAAAATCATTTTTGGAGAATAGAATACAGTTCATTCTGTGATTGGCTTTCTTGCCTTTTTTTTGGCACATACTATGTAAAGGATCAGCTAAATAGCACAGGCATATAGCACAAATGAAGGTTGAACCGGTTCATGTTGATAGCTGTATTTTGTATTGGGTTGTCCATTGTGTATGATTGATTGAAGGAAAATATTAGTTTGAGCACAAGTTGTGTTGTTTGATGGAAATATTTGCTTTTCTGTCACGCACAATTTAGTTGACTGAAATGTTATGTAACTGGAGTAAGTAAGTAATAAACGTTATTCATTTCCACGTCATTTCTTGTCAAATCCACAGGGAGCCGCAGACCCCCGGCTAAATGTTCATGTTGATCTAAGACTTTTTCTCTGACCTAAGTCTTTTGGCTGCATCCATTTTTACATTTCAACATATACTCCCTGGCTATTTCAATTAAGGCATTAGTTCAGTTCACTGTGCAGTTTCCAAATGTCAACTGTGAAATGGGAGAAAATATGTAGATCTGGGAAGCTATTTGGCATGAAAAGGTAAAAGTCAAAGAGTGCTCAATAATTATATGGTTAGTTTAATTTATAATGAAACATCATATTTTATAAACTACATGTGTTTTGTGTGCAAACATCTTAACTAGTAACTAAAGCTGTCAGATTAATTTAGTGGAGTTCAAAGAACAATATTTTATAATATTTCTCTCTGAAATGTAGCGGAATAGAAGTAGAAAGTGGCATGAAAAGAAAATACTCAAGTATGTCAAATTTGAACTTAAGTACAGTATTTGAGTAAATTTACTTAGTTACATTCCACCAGTGGTAACTTACATTAGAGGCAGCGGTAGAGCAGCATCTCCCCTGCTATGTGATTTAAAATTCATTTTTTTGTGGCTAGATAGTATAGATAGGGAGCATAGATTACGGCTTCAGTTCCCCTTCTGAAAGGGCTGTCTGACGGCAAGGTAAGACAGTGGAAATATTCTAAATATAGTCTACACTGAATAGAAAACTGTTAGCTATCAGTTCGTTAGTCCAACATGTTTTCTCAGACGCGGAGCAATACTTATTATGTATGTGGTTATTACATCATGACTATAACCAATCAGACTGCTTGATTTGCGCTACCCATTTTAATAAGAGCTCTTAACCCTTAACATTTTCAATAACTAATTCAATTAGACTTGTATCATCCTACAGTGTCTTCATTGGTCCAATGGGCTCCTAGTAACCAAGAGCCTGCAGCTCTCGGGTCTGCTTCCACTTTAAAAAAAGGCATCATGTACAAAAAGTTTCTAAACTCATGACTTTATGAAAGGTTAATACATAATTCACTAAAGCATCATAGATCAGTTATGATCCATTAATAAGAACAACCTTTGGGTTGCAAAGTGTACAACGGCAGATTTGAATTATTGTATGAAACTTTAAGTTATTAAAATGTATAACTCCGGATGGCATACTATCTTCTGTTGTTGGCTTATTAGAAATTGAGTTACTCATGACCCTTTCATTATTGAATTAACATACAGTATAACTGTAGACTTAGCTTAGCTGCTCAGTGTTGCTGTCTTCTCTTTGTTTGGGTCCACCCCATTTTGGATCAGGTCTTATTATTCTCAGGTCCTTTGTCCTTTGTGGCTGGGGTCTATTACAATCTTACCCCAAGTTCTTCACCTGAAGTAAAGGGTTAAGTACGTTTTCCACAGGATCCATTTTAGATGAAGTCCAAAAGTGTGGCTTGGTGGCGTTGGCCTCTGGGAAAGAATACAAAATATTAGTCAGTCTGTCAAATCGCTCAAAAATTTGACACTGAGCTAATCTTGTCATCATCATGTCATTTGTCTTTACAGTATGTCCCACCCGTAATTATCCTCTATTCGGAGGTGTTGACATGGCATCATTATGTCCAAAGTTAGGTTAGTGAGCAGTTCAGAATGGGAGCTTCTCTGCTATTTCTATATGACCTCAGTTAGTCAATTACTGTCTGTGTTATTATAATGGTGGGTTCACACCACCTGCATTTTCCGCAAATTCAGTGGCGGGATTATACACTTAAAGTACAGATGAAACGCTTGAGTTGTGTTAGTGAAATCCCAGTGTAGAACTGTATAAAACTAGGGATCCTCTGGCTGCCACTGGATTGTAAAGAGCCTTTTCTGACAGCAGCCTTAAAGCAGGTTTCAGCTCTGAAAGTTGAATGTTATAGTCCACTAAAATGAAATGTATATGGCTGCCTGGAAGGCAAGAAATCAATCGAATCAGCATTGCATTGTGGACATTTATTAAGGGTAATTAAATACAAAAGCCCTGGTATGGTCATTCAAGCAGCTGTGCTGTTCAAACCCAAGTGTGTACGTTAACCAGTGTGGGTGTGGTGTGCGTCATGATGCATACTGTACTGTAGCCGTGTTTGGTATTCCCACCATAATGTACAGTATGTCTCTTTCATCATTGATGTCTTTGTTTAGCTCCTCTCAGTTCCAAGAATACAGGCCACAATGGTGAATATGGGACGCTAAAAGAGAGGTGTGGGCCGGATGTGTAACTTACTCCCTCCATTTTTTATTCATGTTTATAAAGAAAAGATTGACAGTTTTTGAAACCCATTCTAGGACCTCAGAGTGAAATATACGAGGAATGATAATAAAATAAAAAAATCACTGTGCCAAAAACATGTGGGAATAAGATTCATACTATCCAGTCTGTGATTCACAATGTATCACATACACTGGTCAAGAAATGAATCTATGACGTAATGCTCTCTCCTGCAATGGGAAAAGGGAAGAGGCCATGCAGTATAGGCCTAATAGTATAAATCACTTCTCAATCCAATCCAGATGTGATTTCATTATTTTATCAGCTCCAGAGGTATTAATTCAACAAAACAAAGGCCATTTGGAGAGACACATGGTTTCCCCTATCCCCGCATCTTCTCCCCGACTCTAATAATTTCATAAATGGGCCAAAACACACAGGCTCAGAGTCGTCTCTAAACAAGACACTCTGGTGGTGATCTCTCTGAAGTCCAGGTTCTCAGGAACATGATGAACTCTGATAATATTATGGAACCTCTCGCCCTGCACGGCTCTCTCACGTCAGGCTACATCACTGACTCCAACCAGGCACAGTTGTTTAACATCAGGGCAGGGCTAGTCTCACATTGCCAGACCTTCCTTCACAGCGCTGCGGAGGAAGGCCTGGCTAGGCCACACAGCATTCTGGGATGGGAGAAAAACGTGCTCTGGTTTGTTGCCATTTCTTTAAACCAATCACAATCGTCTTGGGTGGCGCTAAGCGCTGCACGGAGCCCCGGTGCCGCTAGAAAATAGCTTTGGGAAGGAACATGTTTTGGGAGAACATGTGTACGTTCAAAAGTAGTTTTAGTCGTGCAACAGAAAACTCAGATTGGACAGATAGTCTAGCTAGCTGTCTGGATTTACCCTGCAGAGATCTGAGGAGCAGTTAACCATAGTCCTCACAAATCCACCAGAGTTTAGAATTAAAACACAAAGGAAGCGTTAGGTAACGGAAATCCGGGCGAAAAAAAGGACATAATGCCGAATTTCTGGTGGCAACGGGGCAATGCTGGAAGTGGAATGTCATGGATATAGACTAGGGCATGGCTGACAGAATGGGTGAGGGTAGACCAGGCAAGTACAACTTCAGCATTGGTATACTTTAATAGCTGTCCCATGACAGGTGTTGGCACTGTGAGCTAGTTGCTCTAGCTAATGTTATAAAGGTTATAGTGAAGCCACAAAAACAGCATATTGCTGCAACAATGAGAAAAAATGTGCTTTTTTTAAAGATTTTTTTTTAATGGATAGGACAGTTGTAGTTGGGAAAGTGGGGCAGCAAAAGGCCACAGGTCGGACTCGGACCCTGGGCCGCCGCGGTAAGGACTGAGCCTTGGTACATGGAGCGCACGCTCTACCAGGGTGCCCCCAAATGTAGTGATTTTACTTCCTGTGCCGAGGCTTGGAAGCATGTGTCGAGAAATCCCGGAGGTTTTCCTTCCTCGCTGGCCATCCGTACCACGTGACCGGTTTATGAAGTGGTTTGAATCCACATTTTATAACACATCCATGATCTACACCAGCACATTCACGCCATCTGCACAAATAAACCACTGCCACTTTCCAGTTTTAGAATAGCATACTAATACTGCCTCTCTTTTGAAAAAATGACTAGATTATCCACATAGTTGGCAATAAATAGTTGAAAACTAATGGATTAATATTTGTATATCTATTGTATACATATACACATATAGGAAACAATAAATATGCTGCATATTACTATGTTGCATGTCACAGTCCTGGCAGGTGTCCATATTGCATGGTCTGTAGATGGAGTTTGTACTGACCCATATTGGTTTTGATGCGAGGTGTCCGCGGTCACTGGAGTCATAGTGCCGTTCTTCTTCATTGACCAGAGTCTACAGAGCTGCCAGGTGTGCTGCTCTTTCATTTAGCTCCCTCCTCCTGGAGTCTGTTATTTTTGGAGCTCTTGCTGAAAACAAGCTTACTCAGACACCATTTAATGACAGTCTACTGAGTCCAACAAGCTCACACATGCTGCGTCAACACACAACAGCATATGATTCCATTGATGTAGAGCGGTAATAGGAGTACTACATGTCCTCAGGATACATTTAATTTGTGGTCTTTTATTACCTCTGCCAAGGAGGTTATGTTTTTGGTTTGGTTTGTTTGTCTGTTTGTCAGCAGGATAACGGCTAAACTATGGGCCCAATTTTCATTAAACTTACCTGCTTCAAATAAATGTTGGAGCTGATCCGAATCACGGAGCGGATAAACAAATTATTTTTCACTTTAGTTAACATTGCGAGATAGGGCATTTGGCAATGCCATCTTAAAATCCAGTAGATGGTACTAAAGTTCAGTAGTGACATAACATAGCCGATTGTAGAATTACGATGACTCCATACCATCATCCACAATCATGGATACCAGTAATCCTCTGGAGTAGCCTACACATGTAGTTGCTCAAACTTATTACAGAAAGCAGTGGTCATGAAGCACTCAGGGACAGTGACTTCATGCAAGAACCGGTACATTTGTAACAACGCATTTTTCTCAAACTAAAGTGTGACTATGAAAACGTAAATACACACATACCAAGCAACTGATTATACCAACCAGTCCTCCAAACCGTCTCACAATATGGGTCGTTTATTCCTTCCTTCTTAAATACGACCCACAGGAGCGTTTTCCGTCCTCATATCTAAATCACAGAACATCCGTTGCGGTTTTGAATGTAACGTTTGGTCGTTAAGTTTAGAAAAATATTGTGGTTTGGGTTAAAACCAGACGTTACTTCACTTCCGTTACACACGTGATGCTGAATGTGACGTAGCTTTGTTTGTTGAGTAAAGTAAAAAAATCAGCTCTTTGTATGGCTGCTCCGCCACCATCGGTGTATGAATGTGCGTGCGAATAGGTGACGGAGGCAAATTGTAAAGTGCTTTGTCCAGCGCTAATGGTGCTAAATAAATGCAGTCTATTTACCATTACAGTAAAGAAAGAATCAGAATTTGATTGGCTTTAAGCCAATATATATACACATTAAAATATGTCAGGATCTCTACTAATAATCAATAACTAACTAGAATGGCAGAACCTCTGCCAAGGCCAATGGTGCCTCACATGCACCTTGGATGGTCCCATTTCCCCAGTTGGAAAGTCATTATTCCGTATTCGGGGTGTTCATGAGCTTTAAAGGTCCAATATGTGGGAATTTCTCCCACTTAGCGTTGAGATCTTATATCGCAATAAAATCTTTCGCACCACGCAGTTCAAAGTACGAATGACTTTCCAACTGGGTACCCATTAGCAGCATTACCAGCAGCTGTGAGTTTATCATGTGACAGAGAAAACGCGAAAGGTGGAGCAGTATGTCCTGTATGTCCCTTACCGGCTAACGTATTTCAAGATGGAGCATGAATATGGAGCATCTACCCCAGTTCATGAAAATGCAAATGTTACATTTCAAGCCAAAAGGAAGACTTGGAATTGATGGTGGTGGTAAATATTCATGAAAAAGCGGGCAACACAGATTTTGATAATGAACAACTAAACACGTTACACACTGGACCTTTAAGTCGTAATGTGGAAACAACATGGGCGCTACATAGAAGATGCATTGTATTTAATTTTAACAACATGTTGATAACTGTTTCCAGTATTTGCGAACATAGAGCAAAGGAAAGAGATCAGGTAAGCCATTAACTATAATCAGGAAATCATTTTTCTGATTAATTCCAACACCAGTTGAATTAACGCCAGTAGATTTTCCGCAATCCTGCTGATGGACAAACAAACGAACCCAGAAAACATGACCTCCTTGGGGGAGGTAAGAGTTCATTAATTGCAGCCCTAATTCAATCAGGAGAGACTTCATTTAAGAGTGAAATAAGTTTAATGAACATGGTGCATAATAGGTTGATATGTTTAGAGTCTTTGGCGATTAGACTCCATCGCAACGTTAATTGATAAGATGTATAGAGGCCATGGATGTATAGGAATATCCCCCTGATGAAGTCTAGACACTTGTGGGGGTGATGAAGGGATAAAGGAAGCCTGGAGATCTGGATGGATGTGATGTGAAGCGGGGGGTTTGATGATGGAGGAACCCTGGGTGCTGGGAATGATGAGAGCTGGAGGTAAATGGGGTGGAGGAGAGTTGCATCAATTTTGCCTGAAATGACAACTGACAGCAGCAGAGAGTAAGTTTCAATTCAACCAAGTTTGAATGCAACAGCGCGATAGCTCATGGAGATTGTGTGTGCAAATCTGGTTGGTTTAACTGAAAACTAAACGCCTACATTCAGCTGATGACAGATGCAGCTGATTAGGTTGGGAGGGAGAGAATGGGAAGCATAGAAGTCTTCCTGAAAGAATTTACACTGAGCTTCATCAGAGAGCATGTTTTTCCAGTTTAACATAATCGAGGCAGCAGATCACATTTGTCGCTGAGTTTAGCCAAAAGTAACAAAACAGACAGGTTCACCTCTACAGCAGTGGAAACAGGACAGGTCTGTGAGAGGTGTGTATTTTTACCTCTTGAGACATCCTTATTGTATGATGTAATGGTCTGAAATCAAAACGACTTGTGACAGCATGTCTTCCCCTGTTATTATGAATTATTGCTTCATTCAGGCACCACCACTAGCATTCCTCAAATGACAGCGATGACACGTGACCACTGTGGCAAAAACATCTCAACATTCCATACCAGACAGGATGGAAAGTATAATATTTCAATCCAGACACAGATTAATGTTTACTGATCTAGAAACCCTTACTTTGTTGTTGAACTTCAACACATTGTATTCAGGGTATCTTTACGGTGGCCCTGAGAGGCCACTGCACAGCAACTTAAGAAAACACACGCAAAGAGATCACAACATGCAACAAAAAGAAAACGCACTATTTCGGATCAGAGCAGCAGCTGATTTAACACATCAGACTCCAGGATTAATATTAGCCTGGCTGTTGGCCTGCTCTGGAGCAGGCTAGTTGCAAAGAATAAATCTCCATGGTTACTTGGCTGGGTTTAATTCAACCTGCTTTGTGCAACCAAATCAAAGCTAAATTCATCCAGGATAACTTGAATATCCCGGCTTAATCCCTTATCCTGGTTTTGTGCAACAGGCCCCAGATGTGTTTTAAGATGGAAAGGTCAGAACGTCAAGCTGCATAATAGATTCTTTGAATGTGTCAAATCTCCAACGTCCAATATAAAACCAACTTTACCACGGTACATTACACCACTGACTAGCCGAGTTCAAGAAGTCATCAAAATTGATCAATCCGCAGCGGTTGTAACGTTAAACCTCGCTAAACCTAAGCTAATATCAGAATATAATTTGAATACTTTGTTCCGCGGGTGTGTTTTCATCCCAACCACAATCTTTTTCCTTAATTTAACTTTTTGTTTTTGTGTCTAAACTTGACGTTGCCGTAGCTGTAACCTCAACCATCTGCAGCCAAGTGTGCATCACTTAAAAGTGTCCCCTGGAAACACTTCCATTGTGTTGTGGTCTATTTGCATGTGTTGTCTTATTGTTGCGTGTTGTGATCTATTTGCATGTGTTTTATTAAGTTGCTGTGCAGTGGCCTCTCGGGGCTTTGCTTCAGCTGGCTCTACGAACATGGCTCACAGTGGTCAACTACAGTATCTGTGATAATCCAGGATTTTTTCCGCTACTCTCTAATGTTGTTTCAAACTGTGTGAGACCTTGCAGGACAGTTATATAACAGGTGAAAAGTCAATACCTGCAGAGAGTATTTGGGATTAGGTCTCTTGAAGAGCTTCCAAGCAAACACTGATGTTTTTATCTGACAGCACACACTGTAGTATGTGTAGTGTTCCTTTGGAAGGGCCCTGACCACATTCCTGCTTTTGTTGGCACTCTTATGCATAGTCCATTATCTGGGCTCTGACAACAACCCCAGCAAAGACCAGAGGGGTTTTGTGTCTTTGTGTGTTATCAGTGTCACAGAGAATAGATGTGGGGAACATTGGAAACATGACAAGTTCTGGTTTATCATCAGGCAATTTCACTCAAGATAAAATAGCAGTTTGATTTTGACTAACAATAAGTGATGCAAATGTCACACGGTAGTGTGAGGTCCTGGTTTACCACCAGAAAAAGGGTTTTCACTATTCAAAAATTGTAGTTCCACAGGATGACTCTTAAATCATTTATTTAAAATAAAACTGGTTTCTTCTGCACAGCATAAACAATGCTGAAAACCAAACTCTCCTCCAGTTGGTCACACGCGTGAGTCTTTTTCTTTGTCCTGCTTCCTCTGGAGGCAGACCAAATTTTGAAAGACTAAAGTAAAGAGGGAGGAAAGGAGGAGGAAAGGCAAAAGAAATGTTCTTTGTTTATTTCCCCTTTTCTTTTTCCTCTTTAACCTAGTTTTATTTTTGTCTACAACCAGATGTATTTCTCAATTTGTTATGTCTTTTTTATTTTTTATTGCTTAATCTATTATACTTTTCCCTTCGCCTGTCCCAATACCTCCTCCTCCTCCTCTCCTTTGACCGCTTCATAAATAAATTTCACACACACACACGCACACACACACACACACGCACACACGCACACACGCACACACACACACACACACACACACACACACACACACACACACACACACACACTTCTTTTTTGTCTTTTGTTGTTTTTTGTTGTTGTCCTGTCTAGTGTAAGCGTCTCAATTATTCACACAATGATTATGTTTTATCACATAATGTAGTCTTGTCTGTGTTATGTCCCTCACTGTTCTTGTGCTGCATCACTTAATAAAAAATAAATAAAAAAAGCTAGGCTTACAGTAACAGTTTCACCTCATCGTTGGTCCAAGCTAATAAATCCCTGCTCTGACTTTTCGCCATTGTTTTTCTTTGTCCAAAATATTCCCATTTATTTGCATTTCTTACATACATCCATGATTTTCAACCGCAGTAATGTCGACAATCTGCTTTCTGTTTACGTGCATGCCCAATGTACGTGAACGGTAATGCCATATGTCTTGTCAGACATAGTAACATGGATGGAGATTAGTTCTGCTACTGGAGCTAAAACTCTTGTGACTGAGATCGTTTTTCTCTCCAAACGCCGCTTAAAAATGAAAATGTAGTGGTGTAGATGTAGCCTCAGGCACACTGGACGCAGTGGAGGAAGTTGTACAAGCATCTGTTTCAAAAGTAGTTACATAATGTTTTTACAATTGTCTGTGAGTTGAAAAACACAAATAGTTTGTTCTTAATATTTTATTTTGGCCTTTTGGGTCTTTATTTGAAAGGATAGTTAGCATTGGCGTAATTTACAGGAGGGAAGGGGGGGTTACCAACCCCCCCAATAATCAATACTGGCCAGTGCAACCCCCCCCCCCCCCCCCCCCAAAAAAAAACCTACTATACTTCTCTTGACATAAATAAACTCATATGCACCATAAATTGATGCAGAAAAGGCACAACCTTTTGAAAAGTTCACCAGAAGGCAGGAAATTAAGTGTTTGATGTCCAAAATTCAACCCCCCCAATGTTGAGTTGTAGACAGGAAAGGGAGGAGAGAGAGATGGCAATACATGCAGCAAAGGGCCGCTGGTTGCACTCGAACCCGCGCCACAAGTTAAAAATTCTCTTTTCTTTAGTGTGCCTGGGCTGTGTGTGGTGTCACGCTGCTCCGCGTTTCCATCACATTTAGTTCATGGTTTGGTCATTTCACACCCTTGTCTGAGGAATATGGCTTCTTGTTTGCCTTTAAACTTGCAGTAATACATGATTGGTTTTAGGTCAGCAAACTATTAGTCTGAAGGAAGCACTGGCCATAGACTGTAAGTGTTATTATAACTATTTTTTGATAATTTTACACAGTTTTCTATTGTAACGGAAATTAAGTTAATAATTATTGGAAAATTTAGATCAAGGGCTGTAGGTTCTGTCAACACATGCACGCACGCACGCACACACACACACACACACACACACACACACATTGAAAAAGGATATAAATAATAGTTGACCATTAACATGAACATGTCTTATATGGGATTTGAATTACTGTAGTTTGCTGAAGAGACAGGCAGAGAGACAGAAGGGGGGGGGGGGGTCATTCAGCTGAAAGCAGTATGTGGGTGTGGCTGAATTCCATGACTTGGCTTTGTTTTTCTAGTTAGTTAAAGAAAAACAAAGGAATGATGTTCCAAAAATGCCAGGCAAGGTGATCCAGAAACGGGTCAATATTGTGAAGGAATGTGATATTTAAATAACATCACTCATGGAAATACAATACAGTCCACTGGTGGAAGAAAGCTGTTCAGACAAACAGTGAGTCACAGTAATAAAATACCATTCTCGTGAAATCTTTATCACATCATCTGATCCATACTTTGGTATTTCCTGGCTTGTGAGACTTTATAATGAAAGACAGCGTTGCTCACTTCCCTCTCGCCCGGTCTCAGAACTGAAATATCAATGGCCTCTCAGTTATTTCCTACACGGACACTTGGTGGAGATTGAAGGAAAAGCTCTCTGCTAAACTTAGGTGATACGGTCCGTATTTATGCAAGGGATTTAGCTGAAGGCAAAGCCATCTCATCTCATCTCAGCTGTCATCCACATTTTTAACTCCTAGAATACAGTTGATGTTTTGGCTGATAACCTCCGTTCAGATTATACACATATAGAGCAAATAACTCTAAAATGATGTAAGTTATAAGGTGATGGTCCTTTAAACTTTGAAATGTAATAAAAAAAGACTTCATGTTTTTCATTCTATAGATCCCCTGTCAACAGGTTTTATAATTATGCATCAAAATTCAATTAAATTTACCCCCCAGATTCATTGTTTGTTCTCGTGAGCAAAAGAATAAAATAATGTTTTTCACACACAGCAGGTATTAAATCCAACACATTCTCACACCCATCTCGTAAAATAGGGATGTTTGGTCAGGTGCCTTTGTTGTTCTTATTCACACTAAAGGTCTCCTTTAGCGTTTTATGTAAACGCGCTTGGTCGGGACTATCGCCGTCCCTTTAGCGTTTTATGTAAACGCGCTTGGTCGGGACTATCGCCGTCCCTTTAGCGTTTTATGTAAACGCGCTTGGTCGGGACTATTGCCGTCCCTTTAGCGTTTTATGTAAACGCGCTTGGTCGGGACTATCGCCGTCCCTTTAGCGCTATAAGTAGACGCGCTTGGTCGGGACTATCGCCGTCCCTTTAGCGCTATAAGTAAACGCGCTTGGTCGGGACTATCGCCGTCCCTTTAGCGTTTTATGTAAACGCGCTTGGTCGGGACTATCGCCGTCCCTTTAGCGCTATAAGTAAACGCGCTTGGTCGGGACTATTGCCGTCCCTTTAGCGCTATAAGTAGACGCGCTTGGTCGGGACTATTGCCGTCCCTTTAGCGTTATAAGTAGACGCGCTTGGTCGGGACTATTGCCGTCCCTTTAGCGCTATAAGTAAACGCGCTTGGTCGGGACTATTGCCGTTCCTTTAGCGCTATAAGTAAACGCGCTTGGTCGGGACTATCGCCGTCCCTTTAGCGCTATAAGTAAACGCGCTTGGTCGGGACTATTGCCGTCCCTTTAGCGCTATAAGTAAGCGTGCTTGGTCGGGACTATTGCCGTCCCTTTTGATGTAGTTATGTTTAGGAAAAGGTCGTGGGTGGGCTTACGGTTCCATGACACGCGGGAGGAAAGAAAAAAACGACTATAGCAAGCGTGACAAATGGGACGCAAACCCCGCTCTCCTGGGTGAAAGTCCTGTGTTTGACCCATCCACCCCCCCAACCAACCCCCCAGTGCGGAAATTCATCCTTACATACTACTCACTAAATCCTATCTAACTGCTGCTCTCCCCGGTGCGTTGCACAAACACGCTGAAGGACGCTTTTTATGTCACATCAGACGAGTTCGGAATGAGAACGGGTTGATTAAATCAGCCACTGTATTAACAGTGTATTTAATGTGTAAAAATTGTCTGGACAAAATTTGACATTCATGGTTCCCAGAGGATGCATGCTAATATTTTTGGTGATCCCCTAACTTTCCCTCGAGCATCACCACCAGGTCCAGATTTCCCTTTGTGCAACACTTTGGTTCATGACCACACCTACCTAAACTGGTGACATTCCCATCAGCTTCAGCTGTAGAGATGGGTTGATTTCCGGTTTCACCAGTCTGGACTAAACCGGTTGATTTTATGCTAACTGGTTGAACCTGGCAAACTTGCATTACAAACAGTGTTTGGCAGCAGTGGTGTAGTCTAATGTATTGTAGTGGGTATACTGTACTATATATAAATATATTAGCCTATATATATGGGCCAGAAGCTTCCTTTGGGGGGGGGCATATCATAGTGGGGTGTCTGCATGTCCTCACCCAGGGTTATTTTAAGTGTCAAAGACTTCATTTCCTGCATTCAGATACACTTTTATGTACCAATTTATGTTGGAAATTATTTATTTAGTCTATGCGAAGAAGAAAAACACATAACAATTCAAAATATATCAAAAATATAATGGAAAGTATGTTGTTGGGTATATGGAAATCCTGGAGCTTTCTTAGTGAGTATACTGCGTATACCTGCATATCACATATACTACACCACTGTTTGGCAGTAACTTGTTAAATTGAACTGAACTACTGAATCAAATAGCTTCTCAATAGCTTAACGTGAACATTTCTGAAGCTCAAACACAACAGAGCTTTCTGCTGCACTCTGAAATAAAACTGCTGAGGATCACTGATGAAAAATAGCTCCTGGTGTAGTAAACTTTTTTTGCCATGTTGCTGTAGCTAAGCTTGCTACATGTATTCTCTGATCTCGCTTGGTACTGAGTGAGTTCCAATACTTTGTGGCTCTGATAGTACGTGTCTATATGGGCATTGTTTTCTGGTTTCCCAGTAGTGCACGCTAGTGTATGGAGGGAATATTTATTCATAATTCAAATTGAAAGTCCAAAGAGAAAACGAAGCAAGATCAAATTAAAAATAGTATTATTTTACTACGCTACTAGGAAAAATCATGCCATAATTAAATGTGAAATGTAAAAGTTTAAATGGAAATACTTAAATTAAAATCTCAAAAAGAAAAAAAGAAATTATTTTATTTTAGCCTTTCCCCTTTATTTTCAATTTGACATTTTATCTTTTGAATTTTACATTTTACATTTGACATTGACATTTTAAGATTCACCTTTTACATTTCGATTTAACATTAAGCTTTTCATTTAGAAGTGACAGGTGTCAATTAAATGAGAAGATGTGGCCCAACGGCTGGTGGGGGGTTCTGAAACCACTTCCAGCTGAGTCTCTGAGCATTAGCCTACTGGCCGACCAGTAAGCAAGCGATCCCGGCCACCGCCAGCTGGCTGTCACCTAAGACTGGAGCTTCCAAGTCCGACAACATATCAGAGCAAATGTGCAATTAGCCATCAATTTTTGTAAAACTGCCCATATTCAAACTGTACACAGTTAATTTATCGCATAAAACAGTCTCAGAAATGAATTTAGTGGTGAAATATAGCAGACGAAAAAAACAATCAATTCTTGAATATATCGCGGCTCAGCTGCGGCTCATCTAGAGATTCGGCATCATCGCCGCTACAGCGCATAGCGATGTGCCCCGGCCCCGGGCAAGGTAAGGAGACAGGCGCTGTAGGGGCTTCTCCAGCAGGCTGAACCGGCTTCCTCCCTCCCTTCCTCCCTTCCCGCCCCTGGGGCCGGGGAACATCGCTATGCACTGTAGCGGCTCCTCCAGCAGGCTGAACCGGCTTCCTCCCTCCCTTCCCCGAAAAACCAATCAATTCTAGAATCTCCCGGCTCTGCTGTGGCTCATAGAGATTCGGCGTGTCCCCTTTTTTTGTCTAGCCATCACACATCCAGGTAGCGATGTGGCCCGGGCGGGGAAGGGAGGGAGGAAGCTGACCTGTTGCGCGCCAATGTGACATCAAAATGACGTAGATCTCGCTGGCGCGCCAGGATTTTATTTTATTATAGGATATTTTTTTCAGCGGCGCACAACAAAGCACAAACAGGAAGCATGGACGAGATCGAGGGCAACCGGATGCCAGGACTCTGAGTGACTGCAAGTCTCTCTTGTAAACTTACTGGGTTAAGATGAGTTCTTTCATGGTGAATGAAAGGCTTGATCCGACCAAGTATGTCATCGAATCGTTGTGCAGACATTCTGAAGTATTCAAAGTGCTTCTCTTCTTCTCTTTGCCATTGTTTACATTTTTCTTCTTCTTCTAGTCTGTAGAAATAGCAAAGTCGGTAGTCTTTCCTCAGTTGCGACACCTCTGTTCAGGAGAAGACTGCAACTAGTGTCGCGACCATATAAATAGAGTGTAAATAGTTACGGCGCGCCCATGACGTCACACTGGCGCGCGACAGGTCGGTAACGGCAAGTATACCGCACGTTTAACAGAGAAGACTGCCTGCCGAACTCAGTAGATCTGTGATGTACTGCACAGTCACCTCGTTTGGTCATCCTAGTTCTCCTCCCATTGTCTGAACGCAGTGAGACAAACTTATTTAATGGAGGAGCGGCCAAACCATTGATTACTTTATAGACTAGAGTAACATCAGCATGAAACACAAGACCGTCAAAGGTCATGAGGTTATGTCTTTGAATGATGTTCCAGTGGTGATAACTTGATGGCTTTTTGTCCAATGCCTTGAGCGTTTGTTTATAGTGTTTGCAGTGGAGCATGTGTTGTTTTTCAAGCTTGTGACCAGCTTGTGATACAGTATATGTGTGAAAGAATTATTAAGTGCATAGAAAGTTTTGCTGCATGTAAGGGGAGCTGGCTTCTAATATATCTAAAGTGCCTTACATTAAATTTGACTATTTTACACACCTGTTTCATATGTTTCTTAAAGGACAGTTGTGAGTCAAGTTATTCCCAACTATTTAAAATGTGACACAGTCTGGATCCTTTCCCCCTTAACAATGATATCTGGCTGACTTCCATTTTTTTCTATTATAAAAATAAATACAGGCAGTTTTACTGATGTGAAGTGTCAGGCAAGACTCTAAGAGCCAATCAGAAATTTTAGCCAGGGCCGATATTCGGCCTATCCCTTGTCAGGATAGCTGTGTTAACTGTTAATGACAAATGGCTTGCAAACTACATTCCTATTAAAACTAATGACAGGTCTATAAATGAACCCTTAGCCCCAACTCTTCTGTAAAAACTACTGTGGTTGGTATGAAGTGGCTCATAAGTGTAATTCACTATGACTATCTAAAGTTTGAAGCTGTAATTGAAGTGAATATAAATCTCAGTGGAACATCAGCCTCCTCCCTCTTAATCCATTCTAACTTTTCCTCCAGCTCTGGTCGCTCCCTGTTCGCCTTCAGGCTGAGTGTAAATCTCAGTCCTCCTCCACCTCTTACCCAGCTCTGGCGGCTCCTCCTCCTCCTCCTCCTGCTGTCATTGCTCTGAGTGGAGCCCAGCCCTCTTTACTGTTGTCAGCTGGAGCTCTCACACACTCACACACAAGCGCTCAGGCCGTCCAGCAGGCGAGGAAACACAGGTATCATGACCCTGCTCCAGGACAACCTCCACTCTGAATCCTCCAACAGACGCCTTGTCCACCACTGAAACGTCAAGACAACCTCTTGAAAAACATGATGAGGAATCTCTGAGGAAGTGTTCTATTTTATTTTTTCAAACTCGCCACATTTGAATTGTCCTCAGACCTCAGGGATTGTAACAGGAACATGAGTGTGAAGAGGAAAAAGGCCGGGCTGGTCATCAGCTGGCAGAAGTCATTCTCCATCCTGGCTCCTTGGAGGAAAGGTACAGTCACCTTCTGTCTTCTCCCATGTCCGTCCATGGCATTATGAGTGGGTTAGTCTTCCCCACCAGCTTGTGTCTCCAGTGAGATGAGATCAGGGCTTTAAATTGACAACCGGCAACCCGCCAAATGTGTAACATTGTAAAGTTACTAGCCAATTTGGCAGGTGATGAATGAAGCAAATACCTCTGCATCTGTTTGAATCGGCCGGCTGCAAAAAAATTTCCAGATTGGTCTGTTTTCCGCCAAGAAATTTGGACAGTTTTGTGTGTGTGTTTGGCTTGGAAACATAATCTTTATCTGGCAACACTGCTTGTAGTACTAATCCTACATTTCCCATCAACCCGATGTTGTGATTGCGTGATGCATGCATGATCGATTACGAGCTACGCTGAACCGGAGAAGGCTTTAATGTACTGTGTATCTGCCATCAACCCAGATAAAAACAATTTCAAGAAACATGGATGCTTAAAATGGTTTATATTTCCTTGGAAAATATTTGACCATTGGAAAATCAGATTGGCTAGTAAAAAAAAAATCAAATCTACTAGCCATGTTGGCTGGATGAGATGCAGCAGTAACTTGAGTCACAGGGTTTCCATCTGATCTCTCTCTGATGGGGGGATTTGTTGAAATGGAGGGATGATTCCCACTCCTCTGTGCTGCTGACTTTTTAATTGAGCAGGAGTGTGAAAGACTTTGAGAACTGCCTTAGCTGTGGGTCTACAGGAGCACTTTGATGTGAAGCAAATCTGTAGATGTTTAAATAAAAAAAAAGCAGCTGCATCATATGACTCAGTCGGTTTTTTATAAGAGTTTAATTTGATTCCCAGACAGGATTTTTCTTTCTAAAGGGTAATAAAGATTTAGGAGGAACTTTTAAGACTTAATTCTTCATCTTTTCTGGCTGCTTATCATATAACTTTTAATTTCACTTAAAGCAGTGCTTTTAATTAAAAAAACAGAGCTGTAAGTGTGTCTGGTTCTGGTTGCCCCAACAAAACAGAGAATTCATGTAGGCCTTGAGCAGCATATATATATATATATATATATATATATATATATATATATATATATATATATATATATATATACAGTGAGGAAAATAAGTATTTGAACACCCTGCTATTTTGCAAGTTCTGCCACTTGGAAATCATGGAGGGGTCTGAAATTGTCATCGTAGGTGCATGTCCACTGTGAGAGACATAATCTAAAAACAAAAATCCAGAAATCACAATGTATGATTTTTTTAACTATTTATTTGTATGATACAGCTGCAAATAAGTATTTGAACACCTGTCTATCAGCTAGAATTCTGATCCTCAAAGACCTGTTAGTCTGCCTTTAAAATGTCCAGCTCCACTCCATTTATTATCCTAAATTAGATGCACCTGTTTGAGGTTGTTAGCTGCATAAAGACACATGTCCACCCCATACAATCAGTAAGAATCCAACTACTAACATGGCCAAGACCAAAGAGCTGTCCAAAGACACTAGAGACAAAATTGTACACCTCCACAAGGCTGGAAAGGGCTACGGGGAAATTGCCAAGCAGCTTGGTGAAAAAAGGTCCACTGTTGGAGCAATCATTAGAAAATGGAAGAAGCTAAACATGACTGTCAATCTCCCTCGGACTGGGGCTCCATGCAAGATCTCACCTCGTGGGGTCTCAATGATCCTAAGAAAGGTGAGAAATCAGCCCAGGACTACACGGGAGGAGCTGGTCAATGACCTGAAAAGAGCTGGGACCACCGTTTCCAAGGTTACTGTTGGTAATACACTAAGACGTCATGGTTTGAAATCATGCATGGCACGGAAGGTTCCCCTGCTTAAACCAGCACATGTCAAGGCCCGTCTTAAGTTTGCCAATGACCATTTGGATGATCCAGAGGAGTCATGGGAGAAAGTCATGTGGTCAGATGAGACCAAAATAGAACTTTTTGGTCATAATTCCACTAACCGTGTTTGGAGGAAGAAGAATGATGAGTACCATCCCAAGAACACCATCCCTACTGTGAAGCATGGGGGTGGTAGCATCATGCTTTGGGGGTGTTCTTCTGCACATGGGACAGGGCGACTGCACTGTATTAAGGAGAGGATGACCGGGGCCATGTATTGCGAGATTTTGGGGAACAACCTCCTTCCCTCAGTTAGAGCATTGAAGATGGGTCGAGGCTGGGTCTTCCAACATGACAATGACCCGAAGCACACAGCCAGGATAACCAAGGAGTGGCTCTGTAAGAAGCATATCAAGGTTCTGGCGTGGCCTAGCTAGTCTCCAGACCTAAACCCAATAGAGAATCTTTGGAGGGAGCTCAAACTCCGTGTTTCTCAGCGACAGCCCAGAAACCTGACTGATCTAGAGAAGATCTGTGTGGAGGAGTGGGCCAAACTCCCTCCTGCAGTGTGTGCAAACCTGGTGAAAAACTACAGGAAACGTTTGACCTCTGTAATTGCAAACAAAGGCTACTGTACCAAATATTAACATTGATTTTCTCAGGTGTTCAAATACTTATTTGCAGCTGTATCATACAAATAAATAGTTAAAAAATCATACATTGTGATTTCTGGATTTTTGTTTTTAGATTAGGTCTCTCACAGTGGACATGCACCTACGATGACAATTTCAGACCCCTCCATGATTTCCAAGTGGGAGAACCTGCAAAATAGCAGGGTGTTCAAATACTTATTTTCCTCACTGTATATAGTGCACTATTTCTGTGATAGGGAAACATTTGCTGTCTGTAAAACCAAAAGAATTAGCTAAAGAGAGGTTAAAAGCTTTGTTAAACTGAAGGTCTGGTGATAATTCTCTGTGGGTTTAGTATTGCAATCAAAACCTTTCACATAACCTACATGTACAGTAGTCATATGATTCACGGTGAACATATTAATATTCCAGCTTTAAAGCAGCATAGGTCCTTTTGTTACCACTTGGGGCTGTGGTCCGTAAAAACCAAAAACGAGCTTTAAGAGCTCCAAAGAGATGAGGGGAACTTTCTCTGGTTTCTTTACTCCGAGTGACCCCTTTCACGCTCCAGTTAATCCATTGCAAATGTAAATATACTAATAAGTGGAGCTTTATGGGGTGAACTTTAAATTCTATATAACAGCACATGTTTTGGACGAGTGTTGCTGTGACATATTCAACAGTATGTTAAGCAGTGTTCATCTGTGTTGAGTGTGTGAAATCTCTCCCTATGTGACGCTCAAAATCAAAACCATCACTACAATGAGAGTTCTCATAGTCATCCCTGCTCCCTTTTCTATACTTGACATCATGTTGCTCTGCATTCCATGTGCGAGCCTCGTTCAGATATCACTGTCAGCTGATTTACAGTACCAGCCTCCATACCTGCCGAGCAGAAAATCCTCTGGCCGTTTCGTTGTGGGAGGGATGATAAAGACCATTTTAAATGGAGGGGCCAGGATGGGGCCACATTTTAGGGGTACCAAATATATAAAGCACAAGTGTTACATACCACCAACCCTCCATAGGTTTGGTTCTGCAAAAGACTAGATACACATATAACAGTGAACACAAAAATACCCATTCAGGGTTAACCTACATTTTATTTATCACTGCACAGAATAATATCCCCCTCTTTGGGGATAAAATGATAATACAAATATTTGCCACAGTTAGGGGGCCAGAGGGGGATCGAGGCTTAATATTACGGTGGCACTGGCACCCCCCATCTAGAACCGCCACTGAACACAAGACTTTCTCCAAGAAAATGGATGGTTGGGCTTTGAGTTTAAACCCAATTTGCTTTAATCTTAACTTTTTGCACGGTTGTCGGACTGGGTGGAAAAAGGGGACTGAGTACCCAGGGCCCTCATGTGAGCAGGGCCCAAAAATAGCTGTGGATGTGGGGAGGGGCCCATAGAAAATGCCTTTCAACAGGGCCCAGAATTTTATGCTACGCCCCTGATTTTTTGTGCCTAAACTTAACAGTCATGTCACAGTTTTACATTCCCTTTTTTTGTGACTAAACTTAAAGGCTAAGTACAGTTTCTTTTCAACCTGGACCCTATTTTCCTGTTTTTGTGTCTAAGTGACTGATGGGAACAACAATCTCTGACATTGGTCCAGTATTAAGCAAGATCTCTGCAGTCTGCAGCGGAGAAACAAGCTACAATGTAAGTTAATAGCACAATTGTCCAGCTTGTATTTACCTTCACAAAAGTGCTTGTTTTGCCGCTGACAGGCTCAGATTAATATTCTAAGTGTCTGACAATATTGTCACAACGTGTCAGGACCATCATCTCACGGTGACTGATATCTGCATCACAGCCACCTTTTTGTAGCTAAACTTGACTTGTTGCAGTAATTTCGTATAAGATATCATGCGGATTGTTGTGAATTAAGCGTGAGTACGTCATTATATGAACCCGTTGATGAGAATGCATTGCTCCAAGACAAAATCAAAACCAACACTACACTGAGAGTTCTCATTCTCATCCCTGATCCCTTTTCTAAACTTGGCATCAGGTTTCTCTCTGCATTCCACGTGTGAGCCTCATTCCGATATCACTGTCAGCTTATTTACAGTACGAGCCTCCACACCTGCCGAGCAGCAAATCCTCTGGCCGTTTAGTTGTGGGAGGGATGATAAATCTGCTCATTGTTGTGGCTGTGAGGGAGCCCCTACGCTCTGCTTGACAGCAGTCACATTGTTGCCATGTTACTCAGAGTAGGAAGAAGAGGGCCATTGTTAAGATAACACTAACATTGTATACAGTGTCGCTGTTTAGGTTCAGGAAAGAGCGGGAGGTTGTCTGGGGAGCTGAAGACATATGAAATAACACTATTTTTCTCCGAACTGTAAGATAACATCACTGGTTGAAATCTGATGTTCTTTGTTTCATGATACTGTAGAAAAGTGTGGAAAGAAGCCAGAAATGTTTTAATAAATGACAATCCAAACTGCCCTCTCTTATCACCATTTGGTGACAAGTACCTGAAAAATTCAATGCCGAGTCAGATTCAGTGGAATTCTTTAAAAGACAGGATTACAACGTAGAGAGGAGGTTGTCAGACATTATTCAGAGTTTAGGAATTTCAGTTGCTGAGGTTAGTAAAGTAGTACATATGGTATGTGTGACACATGTACTAAGAAGAGTAGGGTTGATAGACTCTCCAAGGAGGTAGTTCATGGTGTATGTTGTCCAGCAGCACTTTGAAGGGGTTACAAATTATTTCGTATTATTTGATCAGTTCAGGTACATGGTTAACACAAGAGTATGATTATTGTCTTGGCAGCTAAACAATATATATATATATATATATATATATAGTGTAGAGGTGTTTTAGACAGCAGACGTTACAGCTGTTAAGACAGAAATGTAAAGTTTATTGACATGACATTGCTTTTATTTCAGCAAAAAAGTCAAACATCTGACTGTATTATTGCATGTCCCATATAGCCTTGTTCCACACATTAAAAAAGCTTAAAGCCTTAAAAAAGTCAGCAAAAAAGTTCCTTAGCCATCATAGGGTTTAGAAAATCAAAAGCAGGTGACCACACAGCCGACTCACAGCAACCTGTTTCACAGCCTGCATATGAAAACCCACCGGTTCTGTGGGGAAAGTCTCAAAGTCGACAAATCTGCCAAATTCGCATAATTGCAGTTTGAAAAACAGATTCTGGTCTTTTTGGTTTGGTGGCTAGAAATGTATTGTGAACCTATAAATTGATTTGCACGCCGACTCAAAATCTGCGAAGGGGCTGGATTCGGCCAACGGACCTTGAGTTTGACGCCTGTGCATTAGAAGATGACATTGGAAGTGAGCTTGAATGAATATCATGGATAAGGGGGAAGCAACTGTTTCTATGACATCTCTCACACCCTGCAGTGTTTTGTGGGAATTGTAGACACAATGAGTACTTTTTTTTTTAGGTTTTCTTTAGTAAAATGCTAAATGCAGGACTTAACCACACCACTGATTCTGACTGCTTGGCTTATAAAGCATGTGGAACTGCTGGATATGTTTCCTTCTGTCTCTTTGTACCCTAAACCTTTGCAATCTTGAATATTTTTTCACACTTAACAAAGTGCAATAAACGGAATTAGTAAGAGCTCTAGAGTTTCAGAAAATGTCCCCAAACATGTCTGATGTGAAAGCCTTCTGCCTCCAAGTGCCCAAAACAATTAATGCAACTTTAAAATCTAATAAAGTATTTATGTCATGATGAATCACACAATCAGAAAAATATATATTAGAGGAACATATGATCAAATTTTACAGTTATAACTATCTATTATTTGCTTTACATTTATGGCTGCTGTAATGAAGCTACAGTAAGGATTAGTACAGAAATTACCTAGCAATAAGTAAAGACCCAGATTGCATTGTTGTATGAATTGTCCTTTGAAAGCTTCTATTCTAGCCTTGCTAAATGTCTCATTGAAAAAACTATGAACTATGAAATTGGCTGCTTAAACCCCTATGTCCTGTATTTTTTGAGGGATGGGAAGACTAACTTTAATTTGTCAGAGGTACTAAGCGGCAGGAGATTTGACTAGAGTTACAGTGCTCCTGCACATTCTTGCCTTATCTTAATAGTTTCTGCCCCCCCCCCCCCTTTAACTTTGATAAAGAGAGGGAGTCTGGGTATCATCCCTAAGGTTGATGATGCCACGGCCATCAGAGCAGTGGGAAACAGAGCAGGCATTGCCGCTGTGCATCGTGTTGAGAGATGAGTCCAGAGATGTACCGGTTCTCCTGGGTTTAGAGGATGGTACCATGGGATAGTTTTGGGGGCTGCAGTGGTCATCACAAATCTGCTTTACGTCACTTGTTTAAACTCCTTATAGGACACGTGGAAATAATGCTGCTTTGGATTCAGGGCTTAGTCCTTACCAGTGGTGTTAAAGTCTGAAATTTCATTTCAAAGATAAAACTACATTTAACACCCTACCTCGGTTCATTTCATTTAGAGTTGCATCTTCCTAAAAGGGTTCATTTGACAGGTATTGACTAGGGATCGGCCAATACTGTTTTTTCACGGCCGATACCGAGTATTAGTCTTGCTTTGCCAGACCCTCCTCCAAAGCGCTCTGAAGGAGTGTCTGGCTACTCCACATAGCATTCGGGGATGGGAGGAAAACATGCTCTGGTTCAGTGGTTCCCAACCTTTTTTCCTTGGCGCCCCCTCTACTTATGTCTAAGAAAAGCTGAGCCCCCCTCCGAAACCGAAGTTGAGGTAACTCTCGAGATTAGCCTTACTTTCTTTTTTGATACAGAGGAGTTATCAGGACTTTTATGTTTCTCTGCTATGTTTCATTCATAAAATAGTGATGCTGTGGCGGCAGGAAAAATGAGGATGATAGCAGCTAGCAGCTAGCAGCTAACAGCTAGCAGCTAGCAGCTAGCAGCATACCTGATGACAGCAAGGGCCCCAGGTTAAGAGGTCCCGGAGGTTTGGCCTACTAAGTAGCCTGCCTATAATTTTAAGCGAGAACAAAAATATATAGTTTTTGTACAGACTTTTGTATACATTATAATTTGTTAAACATGCAAATATTTTTTTTTTACCTCAACCCCAAACCAGATAAAGACTTGCGCACCCCCTGTGATCTTTGCCGCCCCCCTGAGGGGTCCCCGTACCCCAGGTTGAGAACTACTGCTCTGGTTCATTGGCATTTCTTTAAACCAATCAGAATCGTCTTGGGCGGTGCTAAACTACACACAGAGCCGCTGCAAAAGATTGCGAGAGAAAACTCAGATTGGACAGATAGTCTAGCTAGCTGTCTGGATTTACCCTGCAGAGTTCTGAGGAGCAGTTAACCATAGTCCTCACAAATCCACCAGAGGTTAGAACTCCAACACAAAGAAAGTGGAAGGAAACGAAAAATACATGCATCTGGCAGAATTTCCTGCGGCACCGGAGCAATCCCGGAAGTGCTACGTGAAGGATATAGACTATAGTTAATGAAACCAATATTTGGAACAGATATGCATTTACAGTGAAGATGAAAATCTTTAAATCAAAATTAAGATTTTGGAATGTTACAAACTCCAACACAAAACTTTGTTTAAATGATTTAAGCAATGATTTAATAAATGAGAAACTTTCAACATAACACCCAATTAAAGATAGTCAGATAGTGTTGTGTGGGGGTGGGGAGTGGGGGGCGGGGGGTGGGGACGCATTAAGTCAGACTCAGTGGTGATAGAAACCGAAGCAGAGGGACAGAAACAGAGCTGTAGCCGAGCCAAAGTAGAACACTTTTTAAACGGCCCGATAATCTGTCAGGGCCGATAATCGGGCTATCTCTAGTATTGACTTTAGTTATGAAAAAACTGTATTTGTCAACAGTTTTCAAACAGAATGCAAAGTGAATTTTTCTCCTCCACTCAAACCTGTTTTTGTCCTAACAGATCAGCGGCCAGTCTTGACCACTGACCACCCAGAGTGCTAACAGGGGGCTGACATACCCATAACCCACCTGGCCTGTAAAAATAACCGTCTTGTCACAGCCTGTTTATGACCTCCTGTGTTCAGAATCTGAGAGGCCCGAGGGCTTACACGTGCCTGCATGCAGTGCCTTAAAAAGCCTCCTGAAATCTTAGGATACCTCTCGAAAATCTATCTTCTGCATTAAAGGGCAGCCAGACGACACAGACCTGCTGCAGAAGGTGAAGCCTCAACGTTATCCCTTGAACATACTGTACCTCAAGGGGTAATATAAATGAGTTTGCATTAAAATAGTTTGTGATGTAATCCAGGTCCCAACCCTTCTATTTTAAAGAAATACATGTAGTTCCAGTAGGTAACTCCCGCTCAAACCACAAATTGTTATTTTTACGTTTCTGTTTGTATTTCCTCGGGAAAGGGAAGTTTGGGGTCCCATTGCTGGAGCTGCTCCCCCCGCGACCCGACCCTGGATAAGCGGACGAAGATGGATGGATGTTTGTATTTAACCAGTGAGAGACAGAGTGCTAATTAGTGAGACTTAGAGGTGTTGGGAGGTGTATGTTTTTTTGACTTTGGACAGAGACAGGGTAGCTGTTTCCCCCTGCTTCCAGTCTTTATGCTAAACTAATGGCGCTTACCCACTGATAGTACCAGCTCTACTCGGCTCGGCTCGACCGCGGTGCCCCGTCCTCCTTTTTCCATTGCAGATTTAGTGCATGAGTGTGGCTGGTCGTCATAGCAACGGCGCAGGAAACTGCTGTGACCTAATGCGACACACACACACACACACACAGAACGTGAAAGTTTGTTGTTTTTTATTCTCGGCTTTGTCAGAAGACACATTTAGTTTCAAAAGAAGCTGGAGGCAGCAAAAAAAACACCGTTGGATAAACTATTTAAAAATGGCGGGTTTGTTCAGGACACCCCCGTCTGTCGCTAGCAATGATGACGCAGTGATTAGTGATGATTCTCTCCGACCAATCAGGAGTCTGCAGGTTTTCACATCACCTTTTGGTATCGCCTCAGCTCGCTTGGAACCTCCACGGAGGAGATACTAAATAAAGTACCTGTTGGCACCTGCCAACAGGTACTTTATTTAGAAAGAAAGTCCCTGGTACCTACCAGAGACTTTTTTTCATAATGGAAAACCAAAAAAGGCGAGTAGAGTCGAGGCAAGTCGAGCAGGTACCATGTCATGGAAAAACGCCAAAAGCTAACCTTGTCCTTACTCCTGCTCAATATTTAACACACAGACATGATCTTCTTATGTTTCCCAAAATGTTGAATGAATTCCTTTAAGATCATGGAATACTTTGACGCATAACCCCTAACCCTAACCCAAGTAAAAAGGGCATAGGCTATCTGCCTGGAAGCAAAAAATGTGCCCGATGTATTTAGGATTCATTTGAGGTAATTAAGTAATTTAAATGAGTGACTTGTGGTGTTTTGGAGCCGTCATCTATCGGTCAGTCTGAGGCACCTCCACAGCGGTTTCGCCCCTCAGATGTGATGAATGTCAGTTGATAGTTGATGGAATTTGTATGTACTGTTGTATTTTATTAAGATTACTTCACATCAATGTGGTTCTCCACTTCTTATGTTCTTGCAGTAAACTTCTCTTCGGACTTCTCTTATTGTTTACCCTCGGGTGTGTAGCTGGATTTGGTCAAAATCAAAAGTATCAAAACTGATGCAGCGGAAAGACATCGTCTTTTTTTATTCAACACATTGTTCTTCCTTGACAAAACCTGGCGCCTCCATTACAATGCACCTCAAACGTGACAGTTTGGGAAGATATTTGAGTGTGTTCTGCTCGGGTCCTCTAGTGTATAGCCTCAAGCAGAGATGAGGCTGGGCTGCAGAAGTCTGTTTTTTGACTCCCAACACCCGCTGGCCTCTGCTAACCCCTGGATTCAGGCTGTGTTTTTCCCTCCAGCTTTCCAAGCAGCTCAGAGCTTTGTTCTCATGGTGTCCATCAGAGAGGGCAACAGGGCAATCCACTTATTCTAATTTAGCACCTTAAGTCCTGAAAACTCTGACTTTGTAATGGGACTCACTTGAATGACAATGCTAGCACTGCGATGGAATGTGAAATGAATATGATGGGAAATGGCTGAAGGACATTTCGAAAAAGAGGCTTTAGGATGAGTCTGTGGTGGGGGAAGGGGAGGTGGGCTGTCTCTAATTATATGTTGTGGATTTTAGTCAAGCGCAGAGACTGGAAATAGGCTGAGTCAGCCCGTGTAGACAATTACAGGACAGAATATCTGTCTGTGGTGTTTGGGAGGGATGAGAATAGCTGGTTCAGGCCAACACCTGTCAGGCTGACGGTGGTTGTGTACGGGAGGATTGTATCACAATAGCAAGTAAGTAGGATTACTCAGCTGAATTGGCTGGATGACTTCAGTGTGTAATTAAAGTCTTATTTTCTGCTGGTAATTCACAGAAACAGACAGTCACTGACAAAATATATAAGAAAACAAAAAGGTGAGAATGGAGGTGGCAAGTTAAGTGAAAACCAATGTCTAATGTTTGATTTCCAGATTTGTTATTCTGCTTGTGCTAGAATTTATTTAAAGCAATAGCTTCCGCTTTGGTTCGGGATGAACAACGCCCCCAAGCTGTGATATAATCAAAACATATCACGGAATAAAGTGAGCTATTTGTTTCAAAAAATGTCACCAATTATAGCCATGTGAAAGTTATAGTCATTTACAATTTAAATAGATTTTTTTCAATAAATAATCATGTTCACAATAAAATAGGCCCTCCTTGGCCGGCATACCGAAGCTGTTGCTATAAAACGCAGCGCCGGTAACGTTAGCCTACACTAGCAGCTAGCACAGGCCATTTCTTTTGCTCAATGCTAAAGAAAGGCACACAATAACACAAACTAGCTAATCGATCGAGACAACCGTAGACCAGCAACTAACCGATCGAGGCAGCGATAGAACAGCAACTCCTGTTTTCTGCGAGGTCAAATTTACAGTTTAGGTCAAGAGTCCGGTGGGTTTGAAGGGAGCATAGATAAAGAAAGGGCTGTTTGATGGCAAGGTAAAGCAGTAAAAAAAACTTTTTTATATTGCGTACACTTAAAGGGATACTTTGCTGCTCTGTGTCCTGGCAGTGTGTGCAGATGAACGGCTTCCCTCCGTTACACCAGCTATCAGTTCGTTAGTCTCACATTTTGCTCAGACACGGAGCAACACTTATTGTGCAAAGGAATAAGACGTCATAGTCGTTCTAAAACATAAAGAGAAGAGGGTGGTGAACCAATCAGATTGCTTGATTTGAGCTACCTGTTTTATATAAGTTGTTTAATTCATTTCAGAGCTTTAAACATTCTCATATGATTTTTTTTTTCAATTTCCACATTCCTGTTCAGTCGCTGAAAATAGATTGGCTTAAGAAGTATTTGAGAAAAAAATAACTTGGACACAGAGACATCACAGAAGACTCCTACAGAGCTGCAGCTAATACCAGTGATGGCCAAATAAAGCTTTGTGAAACATTTTCTTTATTTTCTGAGCCCACTAGATGGCGCTGTTGGTTTTAAGAGAAAGGCCTAAGGCATTGAAATTCAGTGTATTCTCAACCCTTTGTAGAACAGAGAGCGCCATCTAGTGGGCTCAGAAAATAAAGAAAATGCTTCACGAAGCTTCATTTGGCCATCGCTAGCTAATACAGTCCAAACCCCCTGAATTATTTTCACAATGGACCATTCTGCACCTCCTGATTCATGTCCAATGCCAATGTTGGAAGCAGTATGTCCTTTATGTAGTGAAGCAAGTGTGTGGAGGTCAGGGTGGTGAATATAGCACGTCCAACTTTCATGCAGAACACCACAGTACGAGTTCTAACATAGATCTGCGATTCTTCTTTTTAACCACGCTGTTGGTTTCCTCGCATTATAATGCCAGTCCACCGGTTGGTTGGTCACCACTTTGGTTAAGACTTAAATATGTCAACACCTGAAATATCTCAACAACTATTCAGTGGATTGCCATGAAATCTGGCTCTAACATTCCGTCTGACTTTGGTAACCCTCTGACTTTTCATCTAGCAACATGAGATTAATTTTTGGGGTTTTGAGTAAAATGTCTCTTCAAGTGTTGGATGGAATGGTCATGGAATTTGACAAATTTGATTGTGTCCAATACTTTGGTTTATGACCACATACAGTAGCTGTATAACTGATATTCCCATCAAACTCAGCTAATTTCTGTTAACTTTAAAACGTTAAGTAAGTAAACTGAGCAATGCAAATGAGTCAGTATTGAATAGAATAGAATATCATTTTTTAATTTGACGTAAAGCAAGAGACTGGTTGCTTTTAACTAACCCCTACTAACTATACTTTTCTTGTTGAGGAATAAATTCCTAAATAAAGTTTAGGTTTGATAGAAACAAAAACATCCTATCTGTTTCATATCTGGCTGAGACATGATATAGCAGCTGACATACATCTATTTTTAGTATTTTGCTCCAACACCTGCTTTAGATCTATTCATACATTTGTTAAGGTACATTATGAAGATGTCAAGCTGCCTTGTGAGTCACTGTTTGATTTCTTTGGTACAGGGGAGTCCAGGTCACAGGTTGTAAACTGAAACTTCAGGGGGATTAGAAAGCACAATGAGTACTATTCCTTAACAACGAGCCAATAAAAAGCATCAACACCTTTTTGTTTTCTAAAACTGGGTGTGTAGGACAGACTTACAGTCAGATGTCTGGGTCAACAGACGTTGACACAAAGGCTGAAACCAGCTATACATATTCTGGCAGAGTAATTGCACCCTGCCTTCTTGTAAGTACATGTTCTGACTCTTACAGCTGTAGGAGAGATAGGCATCTGTAGTGTAAAAAAAAAAAAAAAAAACTGCCTCTGTGGTAGTTCCCGCTACAGTAGGTGTCTCCGGGACCACAATTTGCCATGGTGACAAACACACACAGACTTACAAGGTGAAACAATACCGATGTTGCTGTCTCGGCTGGTAAAAAGCATAATCTGGTTGTATATAAAGTACGGTAATTTCTGGGAAACAAGGTTGTTTGGAAGAATAAGCAACACATATCTACCAAAGTAAACAGTGAGGCTGTGGATGAATATCATCATTTTCTGGTAACTTGAGTGCTGTGTGAACTTTGCCCCCGGTTTCAGCTTATTGGTGACGGTTGTTAGGGCAGTATTAATCAACTTTATTGGCTACTTATCTACCTACCAACCAACCAAACAACCAACCAACAAGGTGCATCCATCCATCCATCCATCCATCTATCCAAGCACAGTGGCCGAGCAGGGTACTTCAAGCACAACATTTGGTAACCTGGAAACCAGCCAAACACAGCCTGGAGGCTGCCATGGAGAACAATATTCAAGGCCACAGACCTCAAGTGAAAGAGTGGACAAGTTAACACAGACCTGAGCTAGGTTTGGATGGACTCAGGAGTCAGGACAGAGGAACAGCAGAGAAAGGGATGGGGAAAATAAGTGATCTGATCTATTCCTATGGGGCAGAAAGGTTGGGAACAAAAGAGCCAGGCAAGAAGGAAACCCCTCCAAAGTCCAGAAGGCAGCAATAAATGAAAGAACGTCTGTGGTCTGGACAGTGGCTACCTCCTTTTCGCACCTACATGGATGACCACTCTGACCTCAACCATGCCATGTACCAAGCGTCTGCTGGGAAAGCTTCATGTCAACATAACCTGGGCAAGGGATGAAGTTCGAACCCAGCAAATCCAGGAGAGTATCCATCATCAGAGGACTCGCAGACCAGAGATTCTACATCGATGAAACAGCCATCCCGATGTTGTCGGAGCTGCCAGTCATTAGCTTAGGACGGTGTCGACTAGTCGCTGATCATGTGGTTTTGACACTAACAATATAGACCTGTAGCACTGTCACTAGCAAAATTACTCAAAAAACCCAGCTCATTTGGAACTTCATTTGAAAGCCACGGAACGCTTGGGACATAAGGAGATATTGGAGAGGATGAGGAGAGCTGTCTTTGGTTTTCTGCTACACTTAAGGACGTTTGCAGTCAGCTGTTTGTGTAGAAACACGCAGGAGCTACATGCTAATGCTAACGTTACATTTATATAATTATGGTTATAGTGTGTTCAGCATTGGATCAGTGGATTATTGCAAAGGGCCCAAGGTAGGACGTATAAGTCGTACTACACTTAATGGCAATTTAACTTGTTTGCACACATAACTAGGCATAAACCCAATGCATTGGTTGTCAATGAGGACAGACAATAGACTTTGGGTGGTTGCTTATGGCGAACTTTTGATTGACCATCACGGATATGTGCGACGCAGTGTCGGTTATTTAATTACCGGGACTGGTGTGCATAAAGTTACCGCTGGTAAACCCAGTAGTGCGAGTAGCGTGTTGAAGCACAAACTGAAAAACAGGTAGTTAAGCTCACTGCAAAAGCGCTTGCTGATAAATTGGACAGGTTGCAAAATGCTAGAAAGACTAAACTACACAAAGCAAGCCTCTTAAGAAAATCAATACAAAGGTTGATATTAAAGGGTGATAAAATACAGATTAAGAGTGCAAAGAATTTCTTCCTTCTGTGATTTAAAAAAATAAATGTCAATGACGTCATCAGTGACTAGTCAATGTTGACATGACATTAATCATATTAGAGTCATGCAACCCCTATTCAATCCCTCCAGAAAAACGCGATTATGCAATCGCATAATTCAATGCATAATCAGCCAAAGTCTGCATATTTATGTGATTTCATAATCCCCACATTTTCGTTGCAAAAAAGTCACATATACAGTATCTTAGCAGAAAGTTGAAAAATGTTGCGTTTACTTCACACAAGAGCAGCCATTTTCCCCTGTTGTCATGGGAACGTTATGAAGTGACGTAATTACGCGACGTGAACATCATCGAAAAGCTGCAGACCCCGCGATGAAGCCACGATGGAACCGCAATTTTTGCAAGTTCCCGCAATTTCATCGCATAAAATTGCATAAATATCCCGCATATTCCATCGCATTTTTTAAGAAAACGTGCCGCATAATCAAGAATTTTTGCCCGCAACAATCACAAAAAAAACTCAGCATTTTTCTGGAAGGACTGACTAGTATAGACAAGATCTGCTTCCTCAAACGGTCTATGAGGTACCCATTACCAAAGTTGAGAAGCTAGAGAGAATAGTCAGTTCATACATCAAGAAGTGGCTTTGACTCCCGCATTGCCTCAGCAGTAACGGCTTGTATAGGAATGGTGCTTTGTCTCTAGGCTCACTGAAGAGTAAAAATGCACTGAAGTGAGGCTAGACATGACCCTGAAGACACTATGATCCCAGCAGCTGCTCCCAGACTGGCAACTGGTTGGAAGTGGCAATATAGCAAGCAAAATCTTCTCTCAGGCATGGAGACATCGTAGGACAGGAGCAGCAGGGAAGAGGTAGATGGAGAGATGGAGATTAAAGGAAGCTGAATAAGTGTTATCATCAGAGCCAGCTACGATGTTTTCTTACACCCAAGTACCTTAACCAAAACTCATTTGGAGAAGATCCATGATGTCCTCTATGCCAAAGCCCAGTAACATTAAGGCACATCCACAATGGCAGCAAAACCAGTCTGTCCCAAGGCCGCTACACCTGGAGGCACAACCAGGTCCTGGGACAACTCGCGATTACCCCAGAAGGAAGGAAAACTACCACCAATGCCCTATATCCCCCAATAGCCAGATTCTCAAACACCACCCACTTTGTAAGAGTGGGACCATTTTAAGTATATTAGGCACAGTAAGTATTTGCTATTAAATTTAATCTTAAATACTAAGATATTTCCGCATTACTTCTTGCCAGAATCCAGGTTGATTTGTTGACTTAAAGGCCTTGAGCATAATTACATGTAGTGTAGATTACTATGAAAATACCAAACATATCTTAGTAAAGCTGTTTTTACTCTCTATGCCTTCCTACAGTCCATGGCAGTCACTGTACTACATGTTCCTTCTTACAGTAATTCCTCTAGCTGCAGGCTGTGTGTGAACCACAACAGCTCTCCTGACACACTGATTACACAACTGACTGTCTGACTGATACTGTCTGATACAGCCAATTAGAAATTATCAGGAACTGCTGCAGGAGACACTGGACATGGCTGTTAATCCTTTCTATCTCCCCTCAGGGTTTACAGTCCTGTCAAAATGTTTAAATGAAGTCGTCACTTTGATAGTACAGTCAGAACTGGGAGACACCATCTTTAGTTAATTTCACTCATATTGTATATTGGTGGTAGTGGCAGTTGTACTTCAATTTCTCGCACTTCCTATCTTTTAGTTTGCTCCTTGCCATACCTACTGTACATAGTGTAACTGTAAATCAAAAAGTAAAAATTAATTTAAAAGAATTGTTCACCTGCCGCAAAACTTAAGAAAGCACCCGAAATACAAATTAGAGGTAGAAACGACAACATGTGCGATGAACATGTGTTCATCTGATCTTGGAAGGTTATTGATAATTTATAAGCCTATGGTATATTACTAAACCACTTTGTGGTTAACTGTTGAAATAACAGTAACATACCCTAGATGACTTGCCAATTGTCTGTAGTAAGCTACTTAGCTCTAAGGACAGTAGGAACATTGTTCATTCAAGAGACATACAGTGGGGCAAAAAAGTATTTAGTCAGCCACCAATTGTGCAAGTTCTCCCACTTAAAAAGATGAGAGAGGCCTGTAATTTTGATCATAGGTACACTTCAACTATGAGAGACAATATGAGAAACAAAAATCCAGAAAATCACATTGTAGGATTTTTAATGAATTTATTGGTAAATTATGGAGGAAAATAAGTATTTGGTCAAAAACAAAAGTTCATCTCAATACTTTGTTATATACCCTTTGTTGGCAATGACAGAGGTCGTTTTCTGTAAGTCTTCACAAGGTTTTCACACACTGTTGCTGGTATTTTGGCCCATTCCTCCATGCAGATCTCCTCTAGAGCATTGATGTTTTGGGGCTGTCGCTGGGCAACACGGACTTTCAACTCCCTCCAAAGATTTTCTATGGGGTTGAGATCTGGAGACTGGCTAGGCCACTCCAGGACCTTGAAATGCTTCTTACGAAGCCACTTCTTCGTTGCCCGGGCGGTGTGTTTGGGATCATTGTCATGCTGAAAGACCCAGCCACGTTTCATCTTCAGTGCCCTTGCTGATGGAAGGAGGTTTTCACTCAAAATCTCACGATACATGGCCCCATTCATTCGTTCCTTTACACGGATCAGTCGTCCTGGTCCCTTTGCAGAAAAACAGCCCCAAAGCATGAGGTTTCCACCCCCATGCTTCACAGCAGGTATGGTGTTCTTTGGATGCAACTCAGCATTCTTTCTCCTCCAAACACGACAGGTTGAGTTTTTACCAAAAAGTTCTATTTTGGTTTCATCTGACCATATGACATTCTCCCAGTCCTCTTCTGGATCATCCAAATGCTCTCTAGCAAACCTCAGACGGGCCTGGACATGTACTGGCTTAAGCAGGGGGACACGTCTGGCACTGCAGGATTTGAGTCCCTGGCGGCGTAGTGTGTTACTGATACTAGCCTTTGTTACTTTGGTCCCAGCTCTCTGCAAGTCATTCACTAGGTCCCCCAGTGTGGTTCTGGGATTTTTGCTCACTGTTCTTGTGATCATTTTGACCCCACGGGGAGAGATCTTGCGTGGAGCCCCGGATCGAGTGAGATTATCAGTGGTCTTGTATGTCTTTAATTTTCTTATAATTGCTCCCACAGTTGATTTCTTCACATCAAGCTGCTTACCTATCGCAGATTCAGTCTTCCAAGCCTGGTGCAGGTCTACAATTTTGTTTCTGGTGTCCTTTGGTAGCTCTTTGGTCTTGGCCGTAGTGCAGTTTGGAGTGTGACTGTTTGAGGTTGTGGACAGGTGTCTTTTATACTGATAACAAGTTCAAACAGGTGCCATTAATACAGGTAACGAGTGGAGAACAGAGGAGCCTCTTAAAGAAGAAGTTACAGGTCTGTGAGAGCCAGAAATTTTGCTTGTTTGTAGGTGACCAAATACTTATTTTACCGAGGAATTTACCAATAAATTCATTAAAACTCCTACAATGTGATTTTCTGGATTTTCTTTTCTAATTTTGTCTCTCATAGTTCAAGTGTACCTATGATGAAAATTACAAGCCTCTCTCATCTTTTTAAGTGGGAGAACTTGCACAATTGGTGGCTGACTAAATTTTTGCCCTACTGTATGCGTACCATCGCCACATTTCACTGACTGCAAAATATTCTGCATCTCTTTTGTGGAGCAGTTTATACTCCAGCAGAGGAGCTTCATATGAAATTGGATGGTGCAACACACATATATAAGCTTACTCAATTTGAGAGCTCAAAACAATCTGGTAACCATATATTGCCAGATGTTTTAGTGGCTATATGTAACTTTCAGTTTGTGTTGATTCTAGCGGCCGCAAGGGCTAGTTTTTTTTTTTACCACACCTGCTGTCGTAAAGATCTTTTCTTTACGGTACTGTATTTCAATCAGGAGAGACTGTTTGCAGATATGCAAAATGTTTTATTGTACAAGAGCATAATCTGAACATTGTATTGGAGATTGAACTCCATCGTTAGGCTATATTAATACATTGTATTAATACATTTGATATATTAATACATTTAATATAGGGGTAGGGAACCATGATGTAACCCCCCGATGGAATCCAGACACCGGTGGCGGTGGAGAAGGGCCGGGAGACCGGACCGAGGAGGCACTGGAGCGACAGCCGTAGAATCACTAGGACTGGAGGTGGAAGGGGAGGAGGAGGGACAACATCTTTCTGAAATGACAGCTGACAGCACAGGGAGAGAAGCGCTTTTAAAACAGTGTTGTGATGCTGTGATTGGCCTATGGAATCTTTGACCGTTCCTGATTGGTTTATCAGAAGGAGAGCGCCTCAAGCGCTGATTCGCTTTAGGAGAGACTGATTATTTGTTAGGTCTTCCTGAAAGAATTTGCGCTGAGCTACATTGCCCACTGTAGATTACTTAGCTAGCGTTACTGGGAGGATATATAGTTGAGATGAATGTTTTGCTCAGACAGAAAATCATTCATTTACAATAAGAGATCTCCTGCTACCTTTTACCTGGCTGGACACACTAACACAGGCTTTTCCGGGGTTACACCGAAATCTGTAACTCAGAATGTGTAACTGTAGCGCCGTCTACCTCCTAAATCCTTTTCTGACTTTGCGGGAAAAATATGGAACGGGGAGAGGCATTAATAAAAACTATGCAAAAATAGCATTATTTTCATTGTTAGTCTCGTTTGCTGTTACAGGTCATTTATGATCATAATATGAAAAACTACACAGTTTCAGAAACATTGAAAAGTTACGTATAGTTACTTTAAATAACCATATAACAATTCAATTGACAGTTTGCAGTTGGTGACCATTAGCATGTCAAAGTTCTCCAAAGTTAAACTCCATGAATATTTACTTACCCTCTGTTAGCTAATCATTTAATTTTAGCAATTCTATTTGAATTGAGTTCTTTTGCTGCTTGAAATAAATGCCCCGGCCCTCAGTCTTTGATGATCTGACACTTATCTGGGAAAACTGTTGTTCTGCTGAGCAGCTCTGTCTCTGAGAATCATCTGTAGAAATAAGTGTGAAGCAGGAGAGTTCTGGAGAAAACAGCAAGAATCTAAGATAAAGCTTTTTATGAACTGATAATGCCATGGATTCTCTATGCCTCTGCCAGCTGGAAGCATTTTACATTTCACAACTTGTTTGCATTACTAATCCTTTTACATCACACTTTGGCTTTGAGCGGCTACAGAGGTATTGCTCAGGAGACAGTAAACACTGATGTAGGCTACCATAGACATAAACACACAATGGGCTTCACTCAAAAGAGTGATGTCATTGGAAAAACAATAAGTGTCAGCGGTGACCTGCCGAAGCGACAAAAGAAAAGAAAGAAATAGCTGTATGCATTCTTCTATTTTTCCCAGCATTTGGCCAAAACAGGAAATTAGTTTTCTAGTCTACACAGAAGACAATTTGTTTCGGGAGTAAACAGCTCGAGATGAGCAGATTCTGCTTGTAGCATAAGAGGCTTATGGCAGACTCCAACAACAAGAGTTCACAGTGTCTATGAAGAAAATAAATAGGTAAACTTTCTTTTAAAATAAATGTTAGTTTTGGCTGTAGAGTTTTGAAATCACACTGAAACTTTATAGTAAGCAAAGGAACTATACACAGGGCATCACCACAGCCTTGATGAGGCTACGGTGTGATTCAGTTAGAGCGTCGAGAGAGTAAACAGTGGAAATTTAATTTCCTCCAAAAGGCCATGTTAAATTCTTTCGAAAATCGAATAACTTCTGCTGAACCTGCATTTGTGTTGTCCCGTATGCTGCTTAAAATGGAATTGTGACCTGAGTGCAATCCTATGTTTGTATGTGCTGCAAAAGGGATATGTAGGGAATAACATGTGTGACATAATCCAGCAATTAACTATCAGATTGATCTAATGATTGAAAACATATTATATCAATTGCTGGCTTTTCAGTAATTGCTCTAAATGTCTAACTGGCAGTCATGTATGAAGTACTTGAAAGCAATACTTGAGTAAAAGTACAAGTATCTTAGCAGAAATAACCTTTTAGAATATTACTTAAGATAAGATAAGATAGACTTCCCCGTCTTCCCTGGCATCGTTTCAAGAATATTAGCGTCCAAACGGATCCATTTGTAAATGACTCAACACGCTACTTCATATTCCAGGCCTGTAGGTGGCGCTGTTTATGCTACAGAAATTCACCAAAAAACGGAGAAGAAGAGGCGGATCATGAGCACAAAGCTTGCGCGCTGTATACAAACAGACAGTAGAAGAAGAAACCAAACACAAGGACAAGACGACGAAAATGGCTAATGCGAGGAAACCAGAATCTCAGTATCTTCTCCAGCCGGAACACAAGCATGTAGTCCGCCATTGTTGTTGTTGTTGTTGTTGTTGTTGTTATTTAGTTTAGTTTAGTTTATTAAGGATCCCCGTTAAATAAAGAAATATCTTAAAAATGAAGTTATATATTACAATATATTACATTACTAACATTTAGGTTGCTTACATTGACAAAGACACAGAGTTATTATGAGACGTCGTCGTGGGATAAGAGGTCGGGGGGTCTGGCGATGACATAATCAATACGCACGTATACGGCTTCGCCGTCCAAATGAAGACACAAGGGCGGCGTTTTTGAATTTTTTGACCCTGGGACCAGGTTTCAACAAAGTGCGTCTTCAGGCAGTGTGTTTACAGGATTCGGTTGGATGATCGGTCAAAACGATGCACAACGTGCGTACCAAAAAGCGTTTCCGTGTGGATGGCCCCTTAAAGTATCTGATATTTAGTGCACTTAAGTATCAAAAGTCATTTTCTGATATTAAATGTACTTAATCATTAGAAGTAAAAGTAAATAAAACCTTTGATTCTGAACTTGATTGTGGCTTTCCATATTCAGCTTTTGAATATCAAATTCAAACAATAGAATTTTTTTTTTGTGTGAAAAATAATCTTTCATTCCATCGAACGAAAACATTTCTTGCAAGTAAGGTGGTAACGAAGATGCTGAGGGGACATTTAGTGGAGTAAAAGTATACATTTTATTCAGGATATAAATAACCAAGTAAAGTAGAGATACGTGAAAATTCTACTTAAATAACGAAGTATTTGTACTTTGTTACATTACAACCCTGCCAACTGGTCCTCTAACTTACAGTAAACAACATACATCATTTGCCTCTGAAAACAATGACCATATGAGCTTTTCCTGCTCAGGCACCCCTTCCCAAGGGGGTTGACATCATTTTTGAGTGCCTTCAAAAACTGTTATATAAATCTCTTTCTGATTTTGGATAATGTACAGTTCTGGCACAAAAATTACTCTGCTAAGGTTAGGATAAGATTGTAGAGTGGGTTTAAAAAAAAGCATTGTGTGTCACAATTAAACAAAGAATACATAGCAAAGGCTAGAGAGGACCAAAAGAATCTATCATTGACATTCTGTCCTGGTAGATATAATTCATAATTCACATGGTCACTAGAGGTTTTTGTCAGGCAAATGTGACATTTTACAGACTGATCTCATGAAATGGCGTGAACTCACGATATTACGTTGCATATTAGGCATTTGGACGAATAACCGATGCCATCATTTTTCTTACTTGCTGTGGTCATTTGTAAATCTGGCCATACATAAGCACTGTGTAAAAACAAGGGAAGTGCACTTTACTTTTTTTTTTTTTTTAAATGGCTAAGCTCTTTGTTTTTGTGTTGAACCACAGTGGGGAAAACAGATCTCTTTTAACATAGGAAAAGACCTGGTTCCTCTAGAGCTGTTAGCAACTGATATTGCACAACCAAACACCAGAGGCCTACTATCAGTGTTTGGGCAGAGCTGCCTCTATTCATCAACAGGCTTATGATAACAGTGGTCATTTTCTAGGAACTGTGCATGTTGCTGTTTTCTTGAGTGATTGAAGAAGCTTTCTCAGAAAAATCTGAATCTGAGAACAACCTGGATTTTCTCTTTTCATTGATTTGATGCACTTGTAATTTCATTAAAAGCAAGGCAAGGAAAGGCACATTTTAGCAACAGGGCAATTCAAAGTGCTTTACATATAACATTAAAGAGCAGTTGAAAACTATAAAAAAAAAAAAATGAAATACGAGATTTTAGGACGCTAGTGTGGGACAATGTATAAGCCGTTGCTCTATACATGTAATCCACACGCAATCCATGCCATTCCCACTGGACTTACTTTTTAAATTCTTTTTATATGTTTACATAGATTGTCAAACAGATCCAATTTTCAACAATGTAACTTCAGTAACATTTAAAAATAAAAAAAATATAAAATACGAAAATAAGAGTTGCAGTGCAGTATAAGAAATGAACAAATATTTATTTATTATTACAGTGTAGGAATTTCTCCCATCTAGCGGAGAAATTGTATTTTGCATTCAAATGAATAGTGCTCTCTAGCGCCTCACTTTTTCTAATGCATGTTGCAGCTACGGTAGCCGTTATGTACCAAGAAGCTATGACAACATGTCTTCCAGTTTTCGCTTGTTTGGCAACGAGGATTCCTTCTCCTGTAGCTCGGCATGAGTATGATCCTCTATTATGAACTAAAGTGCAGTGCAGGCTTTCAAATTTGCCGGGGCGGTGACAAGCACCTCTCACTGATCTCCTTCTCCGTTTCAGCTGGTTTCAGTCACGTGACGCTGGCTCTGAACGAAAACACGTTGTGGATTAGGTAGGCTAGTGCTCTATGTCCCTCTCAGCGGTTATAGTTTTTCAAAATGGCGGAACGACATGGAAGCCTCCTTGGACTTACCCGTCCGATGTAAATACAGATAAGAAGTTCTTCACTTACGAGGATAAGTCAGATCATTGGCAGAGGTCATTTTACACCAATGAGGACATATTTATGAATTAAGACATTGATTTTAGCTAATAAAATACTTAAAACACTACACAGTGTACCTTTAAAGGAAGCAAATATTGCATTGTTTCATATTAATCCAATTTAAAGATATTTCCCATTTAGAGATTATCAGTTGTGCCAAATTACAATCAAAGTTGAAAACCATCCAATCAGTTACAATCAGCTAACATCCTGTTTCTAACTGATTACTGATTGTGAATCATTGATCATTCAGTGAAGGCCTCCACCCTTCAAAATCACAACATCCCCTCTGGATCATCTAAACCACACAGAAAGAAGTGACTGTCCAAATACACATATGCCCACTGCATTCACTTTTGCTTTGGCTTTGATGTGCCTATTAACCAAAAAGCCAGATGCTTCCACTTCACATTCACTACACATTCAAATTCTCACAACATGCTTTGGGAAAAAAATCCTGTCCAAGGACTCCCTCCTCCAGAGTTCCCCTCTGAGAGGATAAAAGCATCGGATTTACCGCTTCAAAGAACTTTTAATCTCATATTTTCCTCAGCAAGATCTCCAATTCACCCTGCAGGAAGTCACCCAACCTCCATTATTGTTGAGGTGTATTATAGAACTCTGGAATTAAATTCTTCCAAAATGGTGCTTAGCTGCAGTTTTATTTCAAGCAATTGACTAAACAAATCAACCCCTAAACGTAATCCGGGCCCCTGCATTTTCCTGGGGAACAAGGGAATCCCTCTTACCTTTTCTCTCAAAATGCCAAGGTTAGAAGGTAGGAAAAAATTTCCATTTGATTGACAGAGAATCATATCAAATTGCCCACAGTGAGAAAGAGGAGAGGACACATATGGCTGCCCTCTGTAATGGTCTTAACTGGAGCTTCAGATCAAAGCTGGACAGGTAGAGTACACCGACACATTGTATGGGTCCTGTGGTATTAAAGCTGAGTTAAAGAATGTAGGATTACGCATCCATTCATATTACTATAGATAGATATATAGTACTTTTTTGTTAGTGAATATGGTCCATTGATGGTAAAAAGACTGGATCCAATCCAGAATTAGTGATGTTGACAGAATGGTTGAAATACCTGCACTTCTGCATACTCTTCTTTCATTTTGGTCTTAAAATGCCCTGGAAATGAATTAGAGTTGTACCTCAGCCAGGTGTTATTTAATCTGGCTATTGTTGAAATACCTTAGGTCAAGCCAATCCACTACTGGCAGCCATAAACTACACTTTGGCTTAACCTCAAGTATTTCAAGGTCTTTTGTTTCCTTTGAGGCATGTCAGAGACCTTTCAGACTGTGTGAAAACATTTTAAACTGGCGGCCCAGGTATTCAGATGGGGGACACTGTTCCCCCATGAAAAACAACATCATCAGTCATTTCAGCAAAGGCCTAATAATTCAGGTAACAAAGACCTCCAGATGCCCGTAAGGGTATACAAAACATTGGACTTTTACACATGAGAACGCAGTTTGTTTCATGTTTTACACCGACAGTCAATGTTGGGAATTTTTTAGACTATGACCACAATTGTTTCCAAATCTTAACCAAGTACGTACAATTTATTTATAGAGCAAAAAAAACCAACTTACATAGAAAAGACAAGATGAAACATTAAATACAAAATTAAAATGACAAAGTTTAATTGTTTAAAAGTTCTTCAACTGATTATTAAAAGAGTCAACAACCCTGAACCTTGTTCAAGTAGTTATTTCAACCTAAACCAGGATCTTTCCCTACCAAGTCATTTAGGGCATAGACCTAACCAAACCATTACCATTGCCATGTCAAATGAGAAAACAATTTAACAGTGATTGGTAAGTTTCAAAGGCAATGCCGTCTTGCCAATAAAGGCATCAGATAAAAAAAAAACACTTCACTTCAGCAATTACAAACAACATATTATTGAGGGACTTGTTGAGATGTGGCCTAGAGAATAAATCTATATTTCTTGATCTGTTTAACAGGAAAAGGAGACAGAGATACAGTACTGGACAGTGAGGTTGTCCTGACCAAAATGAAGCTCTTCAGCAACTTCCAGGAGAGGTTCCTGATGGCCGAAGACAACACGTCCACCACCTCCACCGTGTCTGTTACAGAGCAGGACATTTCGGACCCCGCCAAAGCCTCTGAGGTGAATTCCCATCTTAATGACAAGCCCGGACAGCCTCGGATGGAGTCTGACTCTGACTACTTGTCTGCCATTTTCTTACACTCTCAGCTGCCGAGGTTGTACAAGTTTGAGTCGGAGGACTCAGGAGTGGAGCTGACAAGTGGAGCTAACTCTCCGTCCACCCCGACAGGCTCTGAGCAGAGCTTCATGGTCCACAGTCGAGAGTCCTCCTGCAACACCTGCAACCTAAACTCTGACCCTACCACTCTCCCTGATAAACTAGTCACATATGCACAGAGCTCGGAGATTAAACAGACAGAGGACTCAGTAGATAATAGTCTGAACACAGCAGTGGATACTCAGGATAATGTGTTCATGCACTCAGAGGAACCCAGTTCAGCTGTGAGAGTGGAACTGCACATAGGTGAGGACATGGATAGAGACCAGTGTATGGCTTCAGGAATCAGCCCTGAAAGACACGAGGAGATGTCTGGACAGCTCAATGAGAACAGTGCTGTAAGTGAAAGGACCTGCTTAGAGGATACGAGGTCTGGGAAGCAAATCTCAACAGGAGCCTGCGATGACATGGCGACCACTGACTTTCAGCCAGAGCCTATAAGGAGGAGCGCCACCAGTGACAGCCTGAGGGAGTACATGGACGAATGCTGCAGACTTAGTGAGGTAAGAAGAACCTTATGTCCAAACAGCCACTGATATCCATACATATTCTGCACTTTATGTGGTTGCAGGATAATAAAGGTAGCCCAAATGTTCTTATCCCAAGCCACATCCTCCAGCTCTTCTTTGGAGACCTTTCTTCCTTGTCCCTAGGCCAGATGGGATAGGCTGTATAGCCCCTCCAGCAATTTTTGGGTCCATCCCGGGGTCTAGTTTAGACATGTTTACTCCAAAAATGTTACTTAAACATTTTTAAATCCAAAGCCACACGTGAGGCTTTAAATGTACGTGTAGAAGATTGTCACCTGGCTTCACTTCAGTGTTCATCCACCCCAAATAACCGATGCACAAACTGTACAGATGTTAGCTGTAGCTAGCTAGCAACATAGGTAACAACTATGTGCGTGCAGAGTATAGTCTGACCAATAGGGTTGTTTATGAGACATAACAGCATCGACATTTAAGAGTTAAAAAATCTGATAACAATGCATCGGCTGACATTCTTCTTCTTTTTTAAACACATAACATTTTTTTTAAAGGATACCTAAATTTTAGTTATTAAAGAACAACGGCCAAGATATGTAATGAGCAGGATATTTTACAGGTGAAAAATAAAGTAAGTTACCATAAACTATTTTTAGAATTTATGTAGTGTCATTTCATGAGAATTAAATAATAAGTCAGGCTCTAGTACAGTGTACCTGTGCTGCATTAACATGACAGCTCTGCTTCTGACTAATTTCATAATGTATTAGTTACTAATCTTCATAAACAGATATCTGTAGGCATCGGGACAAGATTTTGGTATCGGAAGCATTCTGGTTTTTGTTTGTAGTTCGTTTGTAGTCTGAGTAGTACTGACCAATCATATTTGAGTGGGCTTTGGTTGCATGCAGGTTAACAAAATCCATGTGGACAGCAAACAAGGCAAAATGGTCGGAATGCAACCTGGGAACCTAGTTGTTATCGTCTGACGATGGTTTAGCTTTTTAAAGAATGTATCTGCATTCATATCCTCTATTCTCAACTCCATTAAAGTAAAGTAAACTTGGCCCAGATTTCTGCTGGCTACACCAGAACCCCGAAAAGTTGGCTGTTGCCCCCAGAGTAGTCTATATCGACGACGTTTAATTTCCGGGATTGTTCAGGTGCCGCCAGAAATTCCACTGGATGTCTGTTACCTCCTGCCGTCTTTGTGTTGGCGTTCTAACCTCTGGTGGATTTGTGAGGACTATGGTTAACTGCTCCTCAGATCTCTGCAGGGTAAATCCAGACAGCTAGCTAGACTATCTGTCCAATCTGAGTTTTCTGTCGCATGACTAAAACTACTTTTGAACGTACACATGTTCCATTAAAACAAGTTCCTTCCTGAGGCTATTTAGCAGAGGCACCATGGCTCCATCCGGCGTATAGTGCCTCCCAAGATGATTGTGATTGGTTTAAAGAAATGCCAATAAACCAGAGCATGTTTTTCTCCCATCCCAGAATGCTGTGTGGACTAGCCAGACTTCCTCTGCAGCGCTGTGGAGGAAGGTCTGGCAATGCGGGACTACCCCCAGAAGCTAAGTCATTGTCAGACCGATAGCCGATGGGTTCTATGATTGATTAGTTACTAACCTTCTGCATTCATGTTGGGCGGCTGTGGCTCAGGTGGTAGAGCGTCTTCTACCAGTCAGAAGGTTGGCAGTTTGATCCCTGGGGCCTGCAGTCAATTCAAGGTGTCCTTGGGCAAGACACCAAACCCTGAAATGCTGCTGATGCATCAGTGTAAATGTGTATGAATGTTTATCTGATGAGCAGGTGGTACCTTGTATGCCAGCCTCGGCCACCAGTGTTTTCATGAATGTGTGTGTGAAAAGTGAGGGTTAGCAAGTGTAAAGCGCTTTGAGTAGTCGCTAAGACTAGAAAAACGTTATATAGATGCAGGCCATTTACATTTACAATACATTTCTGTGTGTCAGTGTGTAGTATGTTTAGTGCTTCCAAAACTGAATAAGGACAAAACGGAATATGGACAATTGGTTCCTCTTTTTTGAGGGACGGAGATATTTTGTCTTCTGTCATTATCTCTATTTTAAACTCTGTCCATCTATGTCAACAGGTAATTGCATCACTGCAATTGAAATAAGGTTCACATTTATCATATTTAGTGCATTTATAGGTATGTTTAACACATCAAGGTCCTTCGATTTAACTAAGTAGCTGAACAAAAGAATGTGAAAAGCAGTGAAGCTGTACCTATGCTTTGACCTATTCCTATGCCAGAGAAATGACAATAAAAGCACTGTACTCATTCATAAGGGGCATGCTTATTTTCTTATTTTATTTTCTTGTTCACATCCAAAATGAAAGAACAAAGTGGGCTCTACAGAGACAGCACCTGACAGCTGTGGAAGCTGCAAAGTCATAACCAGCTGTTTGATGTTCCTGAAAACATCACAGTCAGGCTTTGAGATCTCTCATTGCCGGCAGCTATTAGAGTGAGAATCTAATACATGCGTATGAATGACGTTTTTGATTGGAGGGAAAAGGCTTAAAGCATCTTTTAAGTTACAATCTTCTTTCCCAAAAGAGGATATAGTTTGAAAAAGTAAATTCATTATTAGTATTAATAACATTTCTATTGAAATTTTTACCAGTTCAAAAATAGACCTACTAACAAATCTGTTTGACCGATACTGGATTTATGAGGTAGATACCAAAATTCCCTAAACATTACATTACTATGCAATTTAGCCTGGCCTCTATTTTCTGTGTTAGAACAGGAGTTTACAGCTACGCTAAGGCAGTCTTGTCTCAAGCTAAATGATAGCTATAGCATCAACATGCTAACATACTTACAATGACAATGCTAACAGGCTTATGTTTAACAGGTGTAATGTTTACTACTGTTACCGTCTGTGTCTCACATGTTAGCATGCAAACATTCATAATTAACACTACACACAAAGTACAGCTAAGCCTGATGGGAATGTAATATTTTTTGCAGGTATTTGGTCATAAACTGAAGTACTTGACAAATCAAAATTATGACCTGATCATGGTCCTTAAAAAGGTCAAGGGATCAACTATTACTTTTCATCCTGAGGGGAACGTGGCAATCCATCCAATAGTTGTCCACCATCCTCCTCTTCCTCGATCTTCCAAAACAATGTCAAGCTCAAAGGCCTTTCTGAAGACAAGGCTTTTATCACTGCTGGCACATCGGGCTAGCCAAAACACGAGCTTACACTCAGACAAAGGGCAGTACGGTGGGGAGGGCATGCGTTACAGTGTGCGGCGGCTTTTCCATGGACTTGCATGTCATGCAGCACCTGTTCATCTCTGCAGAGAGACTGGAGATTTTTCTAGCGATACTGTCGTTGACCACCTGCCCCTTCTCTCATCTGACTCAACCCCCCCCCCGCCCCACTGTTTTCCAAGCCCAGAGCTTGGCGGCCTATCTGGATGCATCAAATAGGTGTCAAATATCTCAAATTACTCACATATTTACCCAGATAAAGGCTCTTTGATAGGTCCCTGGAGCCCCTGTAAGGTAATGGCGTGTGGCAGTGGCTTTTAGGGGCCCAGCATGACGGACTCTGGAGGTACATGAAGGTAAGGTGGTGTTGCCCCCACGGTCATCATTATCACTTGTCACCACAGCTAATAATGTAATTCCTTTCCCTGCTTAATGGGACTCTGTAGTCCTTGGCAGAGGGATATTGGATTTTTCATGCCTCAAATATGTGAACATGAAGGACTTTGTCTGTTTTACCCACGTGCCTTTTCTCTTCTACTCTGTTCCTCTGTAAAGTATGTCATTGAATAAAACAATAATGGAGTCTAGCACTCTGCAAGTTTTAAGATTCAGATGTAAGAGAGACTCTATCATTGAGTGCATTGCTGTCATATTTTTAACATCAGGTAGTAACAGTGATCATATGGACCTTTTTATCTGCATGTCTGATCTCACACCTGGCATCAAGTTTCAAAGCATACCTACCTCATCAGTGCTAGTGTGAAATGTAATTAATGAAGCCTGGAGGCTTTTGGTTGACTTGAATGCCTCAGCTGCAGAACATAAGTGAGAACAGCACAGATGTGCTCCTGCCTTCACTGGAAGGGTTGTTTTCAGTCACTTACGTCACCCTGTAAAGTCTATTACATTTCTGTCAAGGAATACAAACTAAACAATAATGTGACCGACAGACTGATCAACAAATGAACTAATTAGTGGTTTAATGTAAAGACTCCAACCTGTATTGCAGTTTTTCTCAAATGCTAAAACACAAAAGCCAATCATCTAAACCAAATGACCAGTTGTCTAAACACATTTACTAAATCTAGCCATCATTTTCCAATATAATAAACACATTTCACATGAAGACACAATTCACAAAACACAATCCTACGTTCTCATAAATCTTAACACATTTTTCTTTGCTAAAACACAAGTTGCAAAAGAACTCTGCTCATATTCTCAAATGAAAGCTCATGTGATGCAAAATGCTTGCCACAGTCAGCAATATTCGAACACAATGAACACACCTGGCGTCATTCATTACACACAACGACTCAAAATTGAAGACACCTGTTGCTAATGCTGTGACCACGTGTATAAAGGCAAGTTCAGAGTGCACAGTTTGCTGAAGATTCCAAACAAACACAATGGATGAAGGCAGAGTCAGAGGAAGAGGAAGAGGAATTCGAGTCAGAGGAGGGAGAAGAGCTGGCCATGGAAGAAGAGGAGCAGGCCAACGAGGAAGAGGAGTTCAAATCAGAGGAGGAAGAGGAGCAGGCCAACGAGGAAGAGGAGTTCAAATCAGAGGAGGAAGAGGAGCAGGCCAACGAGGAAGAGGAGTTCAAATCAGAGGGGGAAGAGGAGCAGGCCAACGAGGAAGAGGAGTTCAAATCAGAGGAGGAAGAGGAGCAGGCCAACGAGGAAGGCCAACGAACTGAGGTTCCTGGCCAACGGGGGGGTAATATTACTCTTTGTGCGGCCATGGGTTTGGAGGGGCTTGTCCACCGGCATGCTGTCCTTGGGTCTTACAACACCCAACGTCTCCTCACCTTCCTAGAGGAGCTAAAAGACATCCTCCTGGACCGCCAACAACACCATCCTGGGCCCGCACATCACATTTATGTGATCATTTGGGACAATGTACGCTTCCACAGAACAAACCAAATCAGAGAGTGGTTCACCACCAACAGTAACCACTTTTTAAACGTCTGTCTGCCACCCTACTCCCCTTTCCTGAACCCTATAGAGGAGTTCTTCTCATCGTGGAGATGGAAGGTTTATGACAGACAACCATACACTAGAGAGAACCTCCTAAGGGCAATGGAGCTGGCCTGTGTTGGCATCCCAGTGGAGGCCTTCCAAGGATGGATTTGCCATTCCAGGGCGTTTTTCCCACGGTGCCTGGCAAGAGACAATACTGCCTGCGATGTGGATGAGGTGATGTGGCCCGATGCAGCTCAGCAACATGATGCCGCACAGTGATTGTGGTGTGAATAAAGTAAATAAAAAAAACTTCACACCCTGATCATGTTTTCAAGAGTACTGTTGTGTGCAATAGATTCTGTTTTTGCATTGAGTTGTGTTACAGTAGTGTACATGCAGAATTTACTATAGATTTATACTCTTCATATGAAACTCACAAATCTAAATGCCTAATACTCTGCAGAGATCTAAGAAGATCCATTACTGTACAGTTTCTAAAAATATGCATTGGCAGTTATGAAACAAAGAACCTTCTCACAAATTGAGCGTTGTGTTTTCAATTGTTTTGCTGTAGTGTGTAATGATGTGTATAGTGTTTACATTTTTGAAAGCTTCGAGCTGCTCTTTTGGTGTGAAAGTTTGAGATTTGAAGTGAGAAGGTGTGGTTGTGTTTATGTAGCTTTAGAAAAGGGTGTTGTGTTTAGACATTGGGGAACATGGAGGAAACGTTTGTGAAATGTGTTTTAGCATTTGAGAAAAACTGTAATAAAAACAATTTTACCTGGCAGGACACAGTGTTCTACCACTGCCTCGATCGTTAGTAAGTTTGTGTTATTGTGTGACTTTTGTGAATCTTAACTAACTCTTTAGCCTTAGCAAAATAAATAACCTATGCTGTTACCTTCATTCCATAGCAACCGCCTCGATATATGCAGGCAGCCAGCCCAGCAGAGCATATTTTATTGTGTATTTGTGTCAGATCGAACAACTGTGATATAATCACATATCACGGCCTGCTGAGCTATTGCTGAATTGCCTCACAATGCGGTCCGAAAATCTGTTGTACGAACTTGCACAGTTAGTATACACTCGCATTAAAGGATAGGTTTACATTTTTCAAGGTTTTCCTTAAACAATAAGACAATATTTCCGTGCCTGTATGTACATTGAAACATTTTTGGTTGCTGTACCACACTGGCCTCTTTACAGCCAGTGTGGTACAGCAACCAAAAACGTCCCATCTTAATGTGATTCCAGTGTAAGTAATGGGGGACAAAATCTCAGGAGGAAGCTGCCGTCAATATAAGGCTTCAGCACACTGAACTTCAGCATGCATTCTAATACAGAAGGTGGATTGTGGATTTTGTCCTCCATCTCTTACAATGAAATCATGTTAGGAAATTATCTCTTGATGGCCAGTATGGACAAAAGGAACCATAATAGAACCAAATCCTCTTTCAATGTAACAATGTGCATGCAAGTGTATTAAGATATGAACTTTTCCTTTAAATCTTCTGGAAGTTTGCTGAAGAAATACGTTTGCATTAATGGTACCTTTCAGCTGCTAGTCTCATGCCTAAACAAAGTTCTGTCATCCCCCATTTGCTGTAAAGTGCACTATATTTAATTTGCAACATTGTGTCCAAATTGTTAGTTTGAAATGTATTCACTATCACCCCGTTCTCACTCGCATCTCGTGAAATATAGACCCATGGTCATTGGCTGTCAGCATCAGATACGGTGCAATAAGCACCCCTCAGTGTGTGTATGGAACACACCGGGCAGAGCAGCAGCTGCACGGTGCGTGAAAATGACGTAGTTTTAAGAGCGACAATGGTAGCGACTAGTATTAAAGCCCGAAATTCCGCGTGGGGAGGTTGATTGGGGTGGTAGATGGGTCAAAAACAGGACTAACCCTAACCCTAACCCTAAACCCAACTGTCGCATTTTTCTTTTCCTAAACCCAACTGTCGCATTTAGATAAGACGCTGAAGGAAACTTTTAGGGTCAATAACAACACCAAATGCATCTGACCAAGCGTCCGTAATTTATAGGATGAGAGTGAGAATGTATTGGCACTATATAGTCTTCCAAATATTCCAATAATGCAATTTCATGTTAATAATCCAATGTCTCATTTGATAGATGCAACACCTGTTGCAGCTACACATATTTACAGGTAAACTATCTTAACCATTTACCTCGCAATAGATGAACAAGAGAAACTGTGCACATTAATGATGGCAACCACTGCCGCCTCAGAATGCACAGAGGACATCAAAAATCAAAAAGAAAACATTTCCCTTAAAAAACTAGACTCTTTTTGTTGATTACAATACTAACCTAACAATAATAAAAGAATTAAAATGTGACTAAACATTGTATACATTTTCATTAAAAGACCAAATCAAAGTCAGGTGCCAAAACTAACACTGGACAGAAGGACAACTCCAGCATATGTGTGGAGGAGAGAAAAGACTGACGGAGGAAAATAGTGTTATTTCGAGATAAATGTTGTACTATTTGCTTAGTTTTTTTGTTTCTTTTAGCCCCCTGGTAGCCCTTAGTCTCTAGAAAGAGCCAGCATCTACGCAAATCTACGCACCTGTGCGTGGAGGACCGCACCTGTTCTACGAGTAGTAGCTAGCTAAACATTAGCTTCAGGCTAACACCAGCCCCATGGCTACCTCCACACCTTCGTTGCTTGAAAATGCAAACAAAGAAATCGATGACCTTAGGGAAGAAGTTCGCCGGCTCTCCGAGGACTTGAAAACCAAAGATGCCCTGTTGACCTCCTACCTGGACGTTGCTCAAAACCAGTCACATCACATCACAATTCTCTCGGCGGCACTCCAGTATACTGTAATTTGGGACACATCCGCCTGTCCACACCCATCTTCTAGTTCGACACCGACCACCAGGGCATCCTGGACTGAAGTGGTCTGTGGCCGAAAGAGAGCCTCAGGTAGGGCGCCATCGCCTCCTGCCCTCAGCCTCTCCAGTCGCTTCGATGCCCTGTCGAATCCGAATGTTCCCCCGGTAACGGCCGACGTGGCTCGCCCCGCTTCAAAGCAGACGGACCTGCAGGCGTCAACGAGGAGCACCGCTGCCTCGCAACGACAATTTCTGAGGGATGCGGTAGTCAGACGGTCCGGTGGCCTCCCTTGCCTGAACCGGCCAAATGACAATGTTCCTCAAAAACAATCTCCCCACGAATGAAGGTAAGCAATATTCCTCTTCTTTTCCTTGTCCATCTGAATCCAATACTGGCTGTTTTGTTCCTACCACCGGCCATTCACGCCCCCCCACTCCTCGTCCGCTCTTTACCCCAACCACAATAATTATCGGCGACTCCACCACCCGGGATATACGGTTTTTTAATGCGGTCACACACTGCTTTCCTGGAGCCAAAGTTGCAGACATCCTGGCTAAAGCTGTGGACCTGATACCCTCACTCCCGACCTCTATTAAACGCATTATGGTCCATTGCGGACATAACGACATGTCCTGTCAGCAGAGTGAGCGCACAAAGAAAGACTTTGGCACCCTCATTGAAGCTTTAATAAGCACTGGGAAGTCAGTTTTTATTTCGGGCCCACTTCCATCTCAAGGTCGCGGAGTAGGGCTTTTTAGCCGACTACTCATCCTCAACACCTGGCTCCAGCATACATGCAGCATTCACAATTCATTTTATTGACAATTTTAATCTGTTTTGGAAAAGTAACTCCATGTTCAGCAGGGATGGGATTCATCCCAATAGACGCGGCAGCCAGGTGCTATGTGAGAACTTGCGTCACGCCGTGCAGACCCAGACCTGGGTGCAGACTCAGACCTTAGATTGACTGTTTACACCCCGTAAAGACACGCACAGGTGCACCTCCCAATCACACTCTCCCATAAGCTCTCAGTCCTTTACAAATAACTCTGCTAACCCACAGACCAGCTATATCATTCCAGTAAGAGTCAGTAATAACATTACTCAAAGGTGCAGCGCTACACGCTCCTCTGTGCACCAACGAGGTGCTATACTTAACAACCTAATTGGAATTAAAACAACCACTGCAACGATAGAAAAGAATAGGAGAATCAAATGTGGACTATTAAATATCAGATCTCTGTCTTCTAAAGCATTACTGGTGAACGATTTGATATCAGATAATAAAATTGATTTATTCTGTCTAACTGAAACCTGGCTGGGCCATGAAGAATATGGTAGTCTAAATGAAGCCACTCCTCCCAGTCATATTAATACTCAAATTCCTAGAGGCTCAGGCCGAGGAGGAGGAGTTGCAGACATATTTGACTCAAATCTGTTAATTAATCCTAAACCGAAACTAAATTATAACTCGTTTGAAAGTCTTGTTCTTAATCTTCAACATCCAACATGGAAATCATTAAAGCCAATCGTATTTGTTGTTGTTTACCGAGCGCCAGGCCCATATTCTGAATTTTTATCTGAATTCTCAGAGTTTTTGTCATGTATTGTCCTAAAATCAGATAAAATAATTATTGTAGGTGATTTTAATATCCATGTGGACGTTGACAGTAATAGCCTTAGTACTGCCTTCAACTCACTGCTAGATTCAATTGGTTTCAGTCAGAGTGTGCATAAGGCCACGCACTGTTTTAACCACACCCTCGACCTTGTGCTGTCATATGGCATCAAAATTGAAGATTTAATAGTATTTCCACAGAATTCTTTATTATCAGACCATTTTTTAATAACCTTCGAATTCTTATTACCAGACTATATGAAATTAAATAAAACCTTTTACGCTAGATGCCTATCTGACAGTGCTATAGCTAAATTTAAGGAAGATATTCCAACAGCAATTAACTCAATGTCTTGCTTTAATATAACTGAGGACCTTTGTGCTAATTTTAGTCCTTTCGTAATTGATAATTTTGTAGACAGTGCTACGACCTGCCTACGGACGACTTTAGACTCTGTTGCTCCTCTCAAAAAGAAGACGATGAAGCAAAGGAAACCAGCACCTTGGTATAACTCCCAAACTCGCAAATTAAAACAAATCTCATGAAAACTTGAAACTAAATGGCGTTCCTCCAAACTAGAAGAATCTCGTTTAGATTGGCAAGATAGTTTAAAAACCTATAGGAGGGCCCTCAGAAATGCCAGATCAGACTATTACTCATCATTAATAGAAGAAAATAAGAACAACCCAAGGTTTCTTTTCAGCACTGTAGCCAGGCTGACAGGTAGTCACAGCTCTACTGAGCCATCTATTCCCCTAGCTCTTAGTAGTGACGACTTCATGAGTTTCTTTAATGATAAAATCATAACAATTAGGGATGGAATTCATCACCTTTTGCCCTCAACTTCTAACGGTTCACCTTTTGATACAGGAGTGCTAGAAAGAATGACAAGACCTGACATATACTTTGACTCCTTTTTTCCTATAGACCTTCAACAATTAATGCTAAAGGTCTCTTCAGCAAAGCCTTCTACTTGTCTCTTAGACCCCATCCCAACGAGGCTACTTAAAGAAGCGTTACCCGTGGTGAACACTTCATTACTAGATATTATCAATATGTCTTTATTAACAGGTTATGTACCGCAGTCATTTAAAATAGCTGTGATAAAACCTCTTCTGAAAAAACCCACCCTCAATCCTGAGGTCTTAGCCAACTATAGACCTATATCGAACCTTCCCTTTCTCTCCAAGATCCTTGGGAAGGTAGTCGCTAATCAGTTATGTGACTTTCTACATAGGAATAGTCTATTTGAAGACTTTCAGTCAGGATTTAGAAAGCATCATAGCACAGAGACGGCACTGGTGAAAATTACTAACGACTTTCTAACTGCTGCTGACAAAGGACTTGTCTCCATACTTGTGTTATTAGATCTTAGTGCTGCATTTGACACTATTGACCATACAATCCTTCTACAGAGACTGGAACACTTAGTTGGCATTAAAGGAATCGCACTAAGCTGGTTTAAGTCCTATTTCTCTGATCGATCTCACTTTGTTAATATCAACGATAAATCCTCCAGGTACACTAAAGTTAGCCATGGGGTTCCTCAAGGCTCAGTGCTTGGACCAATTCTATTCTCCTTATATATGCTTCCTCTAGGCAATATTATTAGGAAACACTCAATTAACTTTCACTGTTATGCGGATGACACCCAATTATACTTATCAATCAAGCCAGACGAAACCAGTCAGTTAGCTAAACTGCAAGTGTCCATTAAAGATATAAAATCATGGATGACCAACAATTTCCTGAAGTTGAACTCGAACAAAACTGAGGTTATTGTGCTGGGCGCTAAACACCTCCGAACTTCATTATCCGAAGATATAATTACTCTGGACGGCATTGTCATGGCTTCCAGCACTACTGTCAGAAATCTAGGAGTTATTTTTGATCAGGATTTATCCTTTAACGCCCACTTAAAACAAACCTCAAGAACAGCTTTTTTTCATCTTCGTAATATTGCCAAAATTAGGAACATCCTGTCTCAAAACGATGCTGAAAAACTAGTTCATGCATTCGTTACTTCCAGGCTGGACTACTGTAATTCCCTATTATCAGGATGCTCAAATAAAACTCTTAGGACTCTCCAGCTGATCCAGAATGCTGCAGCGCGTGTTCTGACAAGAACTAAGAAAAGAGATCATATTTCTCCTGTATTAGCTTCTCTCCATTGGCTTCCTGTAAAATCCAGGATTGAATTTAAAATCCTTCTCCTGACCTACAAAGCTCTAAATGGTCAAGCACCTTCATATCTTGAAGAGCTCTTAGTACCTTATTGTCCCACTAGAGCACTACGCTCCCAGAATGCAGAGTTACTTGTGGTTCCCAGAGTATCTAAAAGTAGAATGGGAGCCAGAGCCTTCAGCTATCAGGCTCCTCTCCTGTGGAACCAGCTCCCAGTCTGGGTTCGGGAGGCAGACACCGTCACCACTTTTAAGAGTAAACTTAAAACTGTCCTCTTCGATAAAGCTTATAGTTAGGAAGTTAGGAGTTGCAGCATTCGCCCGGACCGGCGGGGGAAGGTGTGTAGCCACAGTCATGACGCACCTCCTCCATATCTCTGCTTCTCTTCATAGAAAGCTTACTATATTTAGGGTATGAGGAGTTGCAGCGTGCGCCAAGACCGGCGGGGGTGGGTGTGTAGCCTCAGTCATGGCGCACCCCCATCCTATCACTGCTTCTCCCCATAGAAAGCTTACGTATACTTATATATATAAGGTATAAGGTGTCGCAGCGTTAGCCTAGACCAGCGGGGGAAGGTGTGTAGCCACAACACAGCCTCCCTATGCGGTTATAGTTCTAGACTACCGGGGTACCTCCTTTGACACACTGAGCTCCTCTCTCCTCTCTCGTTCCATCTGTGGGTATTCATATTCCAGAAATGCTTGTTATTAACCTAGCTCCGGGGAGCTTCCCCGGAGTCCATATGTTCTTTGTCCCCCCAGCACCATCATCTTGGATCATGAAGGCACCTACATCATGGTGGCAGCTGTCGCCGTGGTCCTGCCCTACGACCTGCTGTGCCCCATTACACCCTGCAATGCCCGGCGTCGACTAGCTATGTCCGGCCAACGCCCTGCCACGCCCTGTTACGCCCTGCTGTGCTCTACGACACCATGAACTATTACAACTACTCTAGTCATTATCTTAATTGTGACTTTGCTATTGCCATTGTTCATCAAACCCCCAACCGGCATCGTCAGACACCGCCTACCAAGAGCATGGGTCTGTCCGAGGTTTCTTCCTAAAAGGGAGTTTTTCCTTGCCACTGTCGCACTTACACATTGCATGCTCTTGGGGGAATCAGTGGAATTGTTGGGTCCGTCACCAGACACCATCACCACATTTAAGACTAAACTGAAAACTCTTCTCTTTGATAAAGCTTATAGTTAGGGAGTGAGGAGTTGCAGTGTACGCCTAGACCGGTGGAGCAGGGTGTATAGCTGCAGACACAGCACCCCTGCTTTTCTCTGCTTCTCTTTATAGTCATCAGATTTATCTATCAAATAATCAATAATATAGTGAGAGTAGGGGGAGGCAGGCCAGTACAGCCCGATCCGGTTGGGGAGAGTTCTAGCCCGACCAGGCACCTCTCTTTAACCTGCCTCTCCTAGTTATGCTATTATAATTCTAGACTGCCAGGGAAGTTCATTCCTTCTTATGACACAATGAACTGCTCTCTCTTCTCTCTTTTCTTTTGGTTCCTTTTATGTACATCCTTTCCCAGAAATGCTTGTTACTTATAGAGTGTGGTCTAGACCTACTCTATCTGTAAAGTGTCTCGAGATAACTCTTGTTATGATTTGATACTATAAATAAAATTGAATTGAATTGAATTGAATATAGTGTCCTCCGGGTCCTGCCTGACTGCTTTAAAAGATATACTGCAGGGAAGTGAGGCAGAAACACTATCTGTGTGTGCTGAGAAGACAGGGGTCTGGCTGGGAGAAGCAGCGTACGTGCTTAGCCCGTATCTTCCTCCCTATCTGGATGCTCTACACATCTGGTGCTTCATTCCTTTCCAACACTGTCATCTTTAGGAAAGTATTTTGGACGTACCAAAGATAATGGAAACACCTACAAGTGCGGGTCAGAGAAGGCCTCAGTTTCCAAGGTGATCTTGGATGTTATTGTCTTATCATGCTCTTATTTCATTGTGAAAGAAGTAAAAATGATTGCAGAATCGTCCTAGCAATCACCACATAAATACAATTCTTACTTGTTTAAAAGATATGTCCCACATTAACGCAGAGAGAGTCTCAGTAGCCATACAGAGGACAAGTCCAAATCCGAATAAAAGACCAACACAATTATTTGGTTCTATGGTTGTGATATTATAGGCTGCATGAATAACTTGACTGGCTTGGTCACACCTGTATATGTGGAACCATTTGAATGTGGTTCTCCAGAAAGTTTTAGCCACAGTAGAAAGCTTGCTCTATCTACTATGTGGCTCTTAAGACTGAAACATGTTAATACATATCTGCAGTAATTGTCATAAAATTTGATACAGATATATATGGTCTCCAGAGGATGAATCGTGTTGATTTTGGTGACCCAATGCACCAGCAGGTCCACATTTTATTTAGTCCAGTACTTGCTGTTATGACCAAACACCTGCAAAACTAATGATATTCAGATCAGCCTCAGCTGTAGTTTGTGTTTAGTTCTAACGCTGATTCAGCAGCATCCACACTATTGTTATCCATATCTTTATTATTCTGACTTCCTCCGTACGTTTCAGTCACTTACAACTTCTGCATATTTTCAGCTACAGGAACTATTCAGATATGACACACACACACACACACACACACACACACACACACACACACACACACACACACACACACACACACACACACACACACACACACGACTTAGATTTGTTCAGGCTTTTTTAAGCTTTCAACTAGAACATCTTTTTTTACATTACATTCAACTTTTAAATCTAGTAATGAAGTTTAATTTTTTTTAGCATTCATGCGCATTTTTCCTGCAGGAATTAGCGGTCGATGTATGCACCAACCCTCACTTATGATCATGAGCTTTGGATGTTGACAGAAATAATGAAATTGCACGTACACCCGGACAAATCAATGTTTTGGGGGAGGAACTCGGATTAGTAACATACAATATTGTCCTGGCTCTCTTCCACTCACAAGGCTTTGTTTATCTGAATTCCTGCTAAGACTAATGGGACAAATGGGATTCCTGATCTGACGTCAGCCGCTAGTGGTCACCTCAGACAATATTGGATTCAGTATTGCATGCAAACACAAGCACATACTGTTTAGTCATTGTATGCCTCTAGCATCATCCAAACTTGCGTTATTTCACATCCTTGTCACCTTAGTTAGTTCCATGTGTGAGACATTATTGGCCCTTGTCAGCGGAAACTCAGAGGAAGTGCAGCAGGGTGTGTGTGTGTGTGTGTGTGTGTTTGTTTGTATGTGCTTTCCCATTTTAAAATGGGTGTATACACGCATAATAGGGCATTCCTGAATCTCACTCTCTTTTCCCGGCTGTGGATCACTCAGTGGTCTCTGTGGGGCCATGGATAAGATCAGCCCCAGCCCTGATAATGTGCCTGTCTCAGCCTGAACGGCCTCTGGTTACAGACCCTCCCCCTAATCAACAACTACCCCTGAGGAAGTGAGGGTCATCTCCTGGAAGGAATACCCTTCCTTATCTTAATTAGCCACCAAAATACTACTAGGTCTGGTAGCCTGGATGCTATAAAGTCAACAGATGAGGAAATCCAACTGATAAATATTACATTAACCCTTTAAATCTGATAGATGCAGTTTGTGTCCAAAACTGATGGGGTTGATGAGAGCAGTGCGATTGAACCACAATAGCAAATGTGCGGGTCGTAAAATCCAAACAATGTGCTACAAGATGCTAAAACGCTCCATAGAGCTGAGGAGGACTGTAGAGTTGGTGACAAATTACTCCTTGAATAAAAATATGACCAAACATTGCATACAACTAAACATAATTACCCAGTGAGCTGTAATTAAACCTATGCCCAGAGGCAATGTTGGCAGGACATCTTTGTCCCAGCTCAAAATATGATGAATCTCATATTATGTGCTATGATGAACGTGTAAAAAAAAACCAAGGCAATGAAAACTGTCCTCCATACACAGGAGCGGGGCTAGACGGGGGGCACAGGGTGGAACCGGCCCCCCTGTAATAAGATTGCCCTGACCCCTCTAATCCATTGGGCTAGAGTGCTGTCAATCTGACAATTGTGATTCCCATTAGATCAGGGTACTGTCACTTGGCTACGTGTTCTGCCAATCTTCCCAGCCCTTGTCACATGACCAATTAATGTTTCCATGACGACTATCCAAAATTCTGATACCATGGAACAGCACTGGAACTGTTTTTTTTTTTTTCAAAGTGGCAGACTGAGCCTATAGAAAATGTGTATTGTATTCAGATCTACAATTTGTTTAAGATGAAACTAATAATGAATGTGATGTTTTATTTAGCAGAATTACATTATGTTGTTCTATCTTATCCAATATTTACTATATTTCATTGCAGATTTTCTATGCTGACTGATTATTGGTCCCCCCCCCCCGTCCATACAGTGTCTCGTGTGGGAACGGGTTCATGGTTGTGTGATCCACAGAGGTTTCATCCATTAGAGGAAATGAGTGATGTCAGTCCTGCAGCCTGTTATGGCGTCTGGCCCATTGTTAGGGCGCTGTCTCCATCTCAGCTCCCAGTTGCCTGACTAGAGTTTCGGTGTCAGCAGCACGGAAAAGAGGGGGTAAAGACCCCGTCCTGAACTCACATCCTGCTTTTGTTGGGACACTTTTAGGAATGTTGATCACTGGATAAATATTTGCTCAAAAAACAGCACCTCCTGGCCGAGGAGAAAAACAAATCAAGGTTGCCATCCTTTGCATCCTTCCCTGAGTTCTTGGTGATGCAGCAACTGTAATTATTATGCTCTTAATAGCAGCATGTGTGAAGCAAGCATAACTCAAATATTTGTTGATTGTGTTACAACTTCATTTCTACCATGGGACCATGGTAGAAATTAAGTTGTTTTTTTGGATGATATTACAATGGGGTCTATTCGCCAAAGACTTTGCACATTTCCAAACTTTATTGTGCACCGTGTCAATAGATTTATTTCAAACTCTACATGAAGTCTCTCCTGATTGAACATGTGATGTTGATGAGGTTCTAAATGGATGTGCACATGCACAGAATGTTTTAAGTGATAATTATAAGGCTGCTATTAAAATGAAACCTTACAAATTATCTTAAAAAGCAGGTTTATTTGAATGAACCACTTTCAGCAGTTCTACAGTGTAGTTTGTTTATTTGCACAATAAAATCAAGACAATAATAACACACAAAAAAAGTTAAATAATAAAGAAATAAAGATTGTGCAGGTGAGATTATGAAAACCCTTAGGGGCTTATAGAAGGAGTCGCACCTAAGGATTAAGGAATAATATAGATAATGAACAATTACAAGTGTCCTAAACAAAAAAGAACAAATTGAACACAAGTAAGCACTGAATAAAACAAATAAAATAAAATAAAAGCATAAGGTTGGCTACATTAACATCAAAGGCATAAAATTAATTACAAGAATATAGATAAAATGAGGATATGTGGAATGATGTGTGTATGTGTGAGTAACAATGACAGACAGCAAGGCCAAACAAAATGTGATATGAATAGTTCAGATCAATACAGATAGTTAAGTTTGGTTAGTTAATCATATAATAAGCTTTATTGTTCGAATAACACATTCCCATTTTAATGTAAAATGAAATGACCAATATGTTCTGGCTACATTGGTCTTTTAACAGTTAGAACCTTTTAAGTGTTCTTTCTTTCAGTGCACAAGCTGTTATTTAGTTCATATGTCATCATGTTGGCTATAAGTATAACTCTTCATTATGAAAATTAAATTGATGATGTTCTCTTCTAAAATCAGAATTCTTTTGTAATAAATCTAAGAAATATATATATATATATATATATATATATATATATATATATATATATATATATATATATATACAGTGGGGCAAAAAAGAATTTAGACAGCCACCAATTGTGCAAGTTCTCCCACTCAAAAAGATGAGAGAGGACTAACATTTTCATCATAGGTACACTTCAACTATGAGAGACAAAATGAGAAGAAAAAAATCCAGAAAATCACATTGTAGGATTTTTAATGAATTTATTGATAAATTATGGTGGAAAATAAGTATTTGGTCAATAACAAAAGTTATATACCCTTTGTTGGCAATGACAGAGGTCAAACGTTTTCTGTCTTCACAAGGTTTTCACACACTGTTGCTGGTATTTTGGCCCATTCCTCCATGCAGATCTCCTCTAGAGCATTGATGTTTTGGGGCTGTCGCTGGGCATCATGGACTTTCAACTCCCTCCAAAGATTTTCTATGGGGTTGAGATCTGGAGACTGGCTAGGCCACTCCAGGACCTTGAAATGCTTCTTACAAAGCCACTCCTTCGTTGCCCGGGCGGTGTGTTTGGGATCATTGTCATGCTGAAAGACCCAGCCACGTTTCATCTTCAATGCCCTTGCTGATGGAAGGAGGTTTTCACTCAAAATCTCACAATACATGGCCCCATTCATTCTTTCCTTTACACGGATCAGTCGTCCTGGTCCCTTTGCAGAAAAACAGCCCCAAAGCATGATGTTTCCACCCCCATGCTTCACAGTAGGTATGGTGTTCTTTGGATGCAACTCAGCATTCTGTCTCCTCCAAACACGACGAGTTGAGTTTTTACCAAAAAGTTCTATTTTGGTTTCATCTGTCCATATGACATTCTCCCAATCCTCTTCTGGATCATCCAAATGCTCTCTAGCAAACCTCAGACGGGCCTGGACATGTACTGGCTTAAGCAGGGGGACACGTCTGGCTCTGCAGGATTTGAGTCCCTGGCGGCGTAGTGTGTTACTGATGGTAGCCTTTGTTACTTTGTCCCAGTTCTCTGCAGGTCATTCACTAGGTCCCCCCGTGTGGTTCTGGGATTTTTGCTCACCGTTATTGTGATAATTTAGACCCCACGGGGTGAGATCTTGCGTGGAGCCCCGGATCGAGGGAGATTATCAGTGGTCTTGTATGTCTTCCATTTTCTTATAATTGCTCCCACAGTTGATTTCTTCACACCAAGCTACTTACCTATTGCAGATTCAGTCTTCCCAGCCTGGTGCAGGTCTACAATTTTGTTTCTGGTGTCCTTTGACAGCTCTTTGGTCTTGGCCATAGTGGAGTTTGGGGTGTGACTGTTTGAGGTTGTGGACAGGTGTCTTTTATACTGATAACAAGTTCAAACAGGTGCCATTAATACAGGTAACGAGTGGAGGACAGAGGAGCCTCTTAAAGAAGAAGTTACAGGTCTGTGAGAGCCAGAAATCTTGCTTGTTTGTAGATGACCAAATACTTATTTTACTGAGGAATTTACCAATAAATTCATTAAAAATCCTACAATGTGATTTTCTAGATTTTTTTTCTCATTTTGTCTCTCATAGTTCAAGTGTACCTATGATGAAAATTACAGGCCTCTCTCATCTTTTTAAGTGGGAGAACTTGCACAATTGGTGGCTGACTAAATACTTTTTTGCCCCACTGTGTATATATATATATATATATATATATATATATATATATATATATATATATATATATATATATATATATATATATATACTTCATATACAGTATGTGGTTCATATTAAACTGTCTGGGTCATGAGCCAGCTAACTGTCAATAAACCTTTGCACTTATAGAGGTTTAGGATTAAGGACTTGTTGCTACAACAACAGTTCCAGACACATTTTGAGCCAGCTTTGAGGAAACAAAAAAATCCATACTCATGTCATCAACAGTCCAATCACGATAACTCAGCAATCCACGTACCTGGGAGGCAGTACGTACCAGTGCAGAGCCAATACGAATTCAACTCGCAAAAGTATTCATACAAAAGAACTGTTTGTGCATTTGCATTAAATGTAGGGCCATGGGTCTGAAAATGCCATGTTCAGCACCATCCTTGCTTGGGCCTGTGCCCCTTGGCCAACGTGTTCCAAATGTGTTGCAAAGGCCACTAAGCAAAGGCTGAACATAGGTTTCTCCTGCCTTTGACTCGGTGCGCTACAGTAGGTCTTCCTACCCTTCCCTTATATCAGTGTCCATGGAGATTTTGTTGCATGATAATTTCAGAAGCTTTTCCATCCTGACATACAATGATGTACGTTAGGGGTGGGGGGGAAAACATCGATCCAGCATACTATCGCGATATTTTCCGTGGCAATACTGTATCGATACACAGACACCAAGTATGGATCTATTATTATATATGTGTTGGTCAGTTTGTCTGATTGACAATCCCATTTTGCAGCAAAAAAATTGAAGTGAGATGAACAAACAGAGAAATGTATATTTTAAGATAAAACAGATGTTGACAAAGTTTCCTTTTGGGGACATCATTTGAAGTTGGGAAAAAGGTAATAAATTACAATATATCGCAGAATATTGTAATATGTTTAAAATCACATTAATATCGTATCATGACATAAGTATCGTGATGATATTGTATTGTGAAGCCTCTGGTGATTCCCACCCCTAATGTACATGGTGAATCAATCCGGATGACTGTCATGAATACAATCAAACTTAAACTCAAATCACAAATCAGTCATGCCAAAATGACTGTCCTTTCATATCCAACACAATGCAAAAGTCTACGAGTAAAAAAAAATAATGGAAAAAAATGTCGTCTAGCTTACTCCTGGTACAATGACTAACCCGCACACCTTCTGTCTGTCCAGGCACAGCAGAGTCCCAACCCTCTGGGTTCAGGCCTGGGTTATCTGGAGCACATCTGCCAACTCATCGAGAAGATCAGCCAGCTGCAGGAGACCAACCTCCAGCTGCAGAGGCACATCTGCAGCCTGCAGAAGGACGACAGGATGACAAAGACCAAAGAGGTGTGGGACTGTTCGTATACTTATTTTTTTCTCAGGGTGTACCTCTGTTGCAGGAGCTCGACCCATTCTTCAGGCTAAAAGACCAGGGGTTAGATTACTGTCACATATCAAAACATTAAAACAAATTGGTTAAGAGTAAATTGTGAAAGTGTGAACTTGTGATTTTAAAACAAATAAAAACAGGATTCAAACACTTGAAAATAAGATTTGAATGTGTGAAAATTGTGTAGCTCTGTTGTAGCTCATCACTGCATCTGGGGCTGAGCGCCGCCCAGGACAGTTGTGATTGGTTTAAAGCAGGTGACAGGGTACAATGGCGGACTCAAATGCACAACTCAGAGCAGTAGTGAAGAAAGGTTCCTTTATTGTTCAAAGAACAAACAGGCAGAGGTGCAAAATCGGCAGGCAAAAATCGTAGTCTGTATGGGGGGGACAGGTGATGATGATTACACACAGGTGAGACACATAAGGGACGGAGGGTAATCACAGAGGCGGGAAAGTAGACAAAGATAGGAAGACAAGTGACCAGGAATGTATACAAACAGTGGATTTCAAAATAAAAAAGGAAGTCCAGAAAACAAACAAAACATATAATAAGAGCGGAGCGGAGCTGAACATGACAGTATGGCTGTCAGCATTAATGCGTACTTTTTTTTTAATCGCATTAATCGCATGCCGCCATTTATTAATTTATTTTCACTTCACTCGGCTTTGCGTCGTGCCTAACAGGCTACTATTTCGCCGTACTTCCTCGTAACACATCCTGCTGCTGCAGGAATAGCAACGCGGATTTTGGTGCCTCATTCTGGAGCCACTGACATGTCTGCTCTTCTCTCTGATGCTCTGAGACAGACGTTACATGAAACACAAACACCGCTGCATGTGACGCTAGTTAACACTATACTCAACAGCAGCTAACGTTAGCCTACCGTTAGCTAGTTAACACTATACTCGACAGCAGCTAACGTTAGCCTACCATTAGCTAGTTAACACTATACTCGACAGTAGCTAACGTTAGCCTACCATTAGCTAGTTAACACTATACTCGACAGTAGCTAACGTTAGCCTACCACTAGCTAGTAGCTGGATTAAACACGGTTACAATGCTGACAGCTAACGCTAAACGGTGTAAAGTGTGTCTGTATTTCACTGTAGAGGATTCAACACCAGGATGTAACAATCTGCAGCTGCTGTTGTCGGAAAAACACAGATGGTGCGTTCAATGAAACTGGTGATTTACAGCCTCGTGGTGCATTCAAAGTTGTTGTTAAATGCCCTTTTCCCATCTGGTGGTTGTTTTTGTCATTCAACAGCTATTTAGTAGTGAAATAAGTTATTGTTACAGTGATTACATTATTATTAAACATTTAATTTTGATGATATGGCCTTAGCAATAAACAAGCCATTCTTTAATGTCGCCAACTGTTTAGTAGACTTCTTTTTTTAACTTTCTTAAAAAGTATCGGTTCAGGCACTGTTAAGGCACCGGTACCCTTTTAAAAGTACCGCTTTAGCACCGGTATCCAAAGCAAACAATACCCAACCCTAATATTGACTCTAGATTCAAATGTGTGACTAGATTAAATATATAATAAACAAATACAAATGTTAAAATCAAGTTCATAAAGTAATTTTCTTTGTATTCATTTGATTCCCAATCAAGATACACTGGTAAGAATTGCTTTCCATTGTTAATATGTACTTAAAAACAGGTCTGAAATGCAAAATAATAGAATTTTAATCATGTGATAAAACATGCGATTAATCGCGATTAACTATAGAAATTCAACGATTAATTGCGATTAAGAAAATGTAATCGTTTGACAGCCCTAGTTTAAAGCCTATAGTGCGTAGTTTCTGTCGCCCCTATGAGGAATTCTAAGTAATGACAACAAAACTGTTGTTGTATCCACATGATACAAACCTTCAGTAATCTCACTCCCCCCCTCCTCCACCCAGTTGCTAGTAGCCAAGGAGGACATGGAGGATTAAAAAAACATGATGGACTCTTCAGGTCATTATCTTCACTCGAGTTTCTGCGCGGGAAAGTCACCGGACGCCACAATCTTCTGAACATAGTCACACTGAGAAATCCAGAGAGAGTTGTGTGGAGCTGATAGTCTTAATTAGCTTTTCAGCAACTCATTTGGCAATGGCTTGAATGGAATGGACGTTCATTAATATCAAAAATGTACGCACTAAAATTGTAAAAAAAAAAAAACAGAATAGATAAGCGATGTAGCCAGACCATACTCAAAGTGCTGAGACAGCGAGACTAGGGGTGTTTTGACATGTATTTCTGATGTGTTGTTGTCTGTCTGACCACAAATCATGTTCAGAATGCAGAGCTGAAAGAGCAGATTCGAATCTCTGAAAAGGGTGTGTTGCTTGTCTGCAATGCAAGTTTCGTAACTTTAAAGACAACTATTTCAGACATTTAAAGCTTTAGTGCTCTTTATGAGCTTTACTTTTTAATTTTTCAAATCTTAGTTTTAAGGTTTTGATATGTGATGGTAATCTAAGCTCATGCAGGTGCACAGGTTTATCAAACTCCTGAATGAGAGTACCAATTATATTTTCATCTGAGGCATTGACCCAGATTTTTCACGGTGAAGATAAACTATTCAAGCCATCGGTCGTAAATTCTGGCCTTGTGTCACAGAGAACAATGCCGTGTAACGTTGCCAAAGTTTTCTAAAATGAAGGCCATGTGCCGAGGATACTATATTTACAACCTTCACTCTTTGCACTGAGAGAACATGTGTACTGAAACTGCTAAGAAAAAAGCAATGTCAGCAGGCAATTTGCCTTTCTTCTTTGGTGAGCGACCTTAGTTTGTTTTCCAGTAAGCTACAAAATCCAGAGCCTGCTGTCCTGACTCACTCAGATCTCAATAAGTATAGCAGCTCTGGGCGTTATCTCAGTGCTCCACAGAAACAGACTCATATTTTGTGTTGTTTTTGCAATGTTTTATCAGAAGTATTTTTTAGCCAGGGTGGGCAGTTTCCCTGTGCAGTGAGATAAAGTATTGGTTTCATTGCTCCAAATATTGTCAAAAGGCCAAATAATCTTTTGTGTAATCTATATATCATTGGTGTTTGTTTTGTTAAATTGTTCTGCATTAATAGTGCACCTTACTGTATGTCTGTGGTTCCCAGTGGGTATGGATATTTGGGACCAGCTGAACAAACTGATACCTTAATTTGATCGGTGCAATATCTGTGTGGATGGGAAGAAAAAAGTATATCAAGTTAACCAGATAACCAGATGGGAGGCCGAGGTATGATGTTTATGTCACTGACGACTTTAGATGGTTGTAGAAATTGCCATGTCTGGGTCATACATGCTGTGCATCATTGTTATCTTCAACAACATACTTTGGCTGATGTGAGACGTAAAAGTTGTGCCAAGTTGGATATATCATAATAACGAATTGGATGTTGACATGACAGCCGTTTACAACTCGGACATGGGTCATTTCACTAACTTTTAACCCCATCTGTTACTCTGTGACCCTGTATGTTGCGCAATGTGCAGAATGGAATCACAGAGTGCTGAGGTTACAGGACCTCCCTTTGCTGTGATTTTTGATCGCCTGGTTATTTTCCATCACCACATCTAAGCTCATCAAAGAAAGAACACTAACACTAAGTAGATCCCTCCTCTCTCTAACGCAGGACAAACACAGCACTGGGCGGCAAATTTACAAAGAATGGCATGCGGCCGCTGATAGCACCATGAATTGTGCATCACTTGCAACCGCTTGCAATTTGGTGGCCTCTGGCAAATTCTACTGCCACATTTCCATCACATACACTGATCTTAATTATTGCATTTAATGAGTTTTCCTCCCATTTTTTTTTGTTTATATTTTTATGATACAATATATTATTTTATTATTGCCTAAATCTATATGAGTCTATCAATCAACTGACGCAACCTGAGTAATGTGCGCACTCGCCTACTTATGGTGCGTTCAAATCAACTTACGTGTTACATGTGGGGGACAGAGGGCACAACATGTAAAGTGCGGGAGAAATGTCCCCCCCATTCCCCACAAAAAATAATTAACTATGCACAATAGCTGCAGTATCATTATGATTTCCTAAAATTTATTTACATATACTTTATTTCCTCACACAAAAAGAGAGGGGAAATAAATGTTTTGGTCAGTTTCAAAAACAACAGAACCCTGCATTTCATATGTATCTATGTAATACCAGCTTCTTTAACCTTTTTTAGTACTCTATTCACACTGCAGGGTTCTCTACATAACATGAATGATTTTCTGTTAAAGACATTGTCACACTACTTAAAGAGGGGATTCAGAAATCCTAAACTGAGACTATAGTGCAGTCAGTTTTGGGCTCAGAGGCCGGAACAGCTTTCCACTGGAGCAATGGCCAAGGCCAGCAGTAGTCTAGAACTTCAACGCTTTTAAAATAGACAAGTCAAGACACTGACAGAGGCTCACCGTCACATATTTAATTCATACAGCCACCATTTTAAGATTACAAATCTCCATACCTACATTTTTAATCAATATTTCGACGTCCACCTCAGGTCTGAAAATGTCTGTATACTGACTCCTCAGTAATGGACCAAGCCTTTTGGTCTGATTCCCTGCTGTTATATTCCCAATGGCAAAATCCTATCTCAAAGCCTGTCTGACTGGCTCTGGTCTGCTGTTCACATCAGCAAAACAAGCACAGCTGGATCCATGAAGGCTGGCGAGGGAGGACAAACAAAAGCAGTTACCTTCAACAGTACCCCCACCCCCCACCAGCAGTGTAGTAAGTGGACCACTGGGGCAAGTAAGTGTTGTCCAAAAGCATCCCATAGCCCAGATTAACATGGCATGTATGCAGTGTT